>VXCM01000159.1:0-43327 GCA_014773175.1 Lucifuga dentata
AGGCAGATGATTCGCTGTGGTGACCCCTGAAGGGAAAGCCGAAAGGAAAAGAAGAAGAAGATTAGTATTCTTGTGAAGTATTCAATGACTGTATATATATATATATATATATAGAATATTGAAAATAACACACACACACACACACACACACACACGCACATCAGTAACACTTGCATAATGTATTGCAATCCAGTAGCATAACACCACAGCATCATCCTACACACTGTCTTCCTCAATGGAGAGCCTGTGACCCAGATCAGGGAGTACTGCAGGTATTATACATGCTCAAGGTGACCCACAAAGCTAGAGGATGGAGCGTCATACACTTCTTTGGTAGCATTCAAAGGAGTCTTACAAACCACTTGGAGTTAAAGTTTTGCACTGTGTGATATTTTAGAAGTATTTATCAAAGAAAATCATCAAAGAATAAATTAAGAATAAAGAATAAAAAGACAACAAAGTAGAATTGGGCTGACCAAAGGGGAGGCCCCCTGGGCCAGCCACACAATTAATCATTAGACCCAGAACACATCCCCAAACTTATCAACAAAGAAAACGAAAATATGTGGAAAAGGACTACAGACCAAAATGCACACACACACACACAAACACACAATCTTAGTGGTGCAGTTACAGAACAGTCATTTTAACAATAACTTCCTGTTATAATTTCTATTTTTGTATAATTTATAAGTCTTGATGAGAATCAGATATGGAAGGTGTGGTTTTAGCAAAGAGTACAGTATCATACACACAGTTTATGAGTTACAGAGCCATCAATGTCAAGCTCACAATTTCATATGCTACTGGGAACCAAATGTACATGTGTTTTCATGGCGATGACAAATCACAACTTTGGATCATCAGATTTCAAAAAATTAGTTGGACTGATTCTTGGTCACTAGTGGCTTATAGTGATGAATGATGATGACTCTTATCTTGTTCTTGTTTTGATCATAAATGTAGTAGTGTTGCCTGTTGCATACTTTGGCATACCAAAGGACTGACACAGATGAAATCAATAATATTTTACCAACTCTTTGTACAAAATAACAATAATTTATCAGTGGGGTTTTGCAAGAATCACTGATGTCTGTGACTCCTGTTATCTCAAACTGACTGGCTCATTTGCTGCAAGGGCTGAATTCAGTTAATCTTGATACGATGAGCAGATGACGTTGTTTATGCAGCATCAGATAACATTTGTTGTCTGATCTTGTTTGATCCAAGAAATGGTAAATGAAATGATAAGAACAGATGAGCAGCAGGGAAATGTTTAGATATTTGTTTGCCATGCTGTCTGTCTCTCTCTCTGCCCCCCCCCACACACACACACACTCATACACATGCGGTACAGAGCTGTATTCAAAATTTGATCAGTATTTTGTCTCATACTCAGGAAAGATTTTTAGGCAACAAACATTGACATCAAACTCATATTACCTTTTACCTTTATTGTACAAAGATAATTAAACTCTGAACTTCTTATTGTATAATTTTGTAAGTTTGTGCTCTCCATGGTTCAACTGTGCACCTATATTACAGTTTAACATTCTATCAAAGTTGGCATAGAGACTCCAGAGAATTAAAACAGTTGCAGGGTCGGTGAAAGATGAAGCATAACCTCTGATTATTCTGCAAGCTTGAAATGCCATGAAACCTGGATGTGACAGGTTCTATTCATGTCAGCTCACAGGGGAGAAACTGACCCCAAAATAAATCAAAATAAATTGCTGTGCTGCTGACCAGCAAGGCTTCTGTGGTTTTCATTCCCTGGCAAAATTTAAAAGTCAAATTTATGGATGCCATTGTTTCCAGTAGTGAACCTCTGAAATATTTCTTCTCTAGAGTTAAAAGTCATTATTACATACAGAGTATGAATGGATTGAGTTTCTTTCAGTTACACAGTATAACCTCTTTCAATTTAGAGTTTCTGATTCATCTAACATGCATGTCTTTGGACTGGGAGGAAACTTGCATAGATACATGGAGAACATGAGTTCCTCGAATGAGTTTTTGTCTCTGTCTGTTAGACGTGATAGACTGTTCAGGATGTACCCAGTCAATGCACCCGGGATAAGCTCCAGCAGATGGATCCTTTGTCATGCTCCAACCTCTATTTTCCAATGGAACATGATAGTGAGAAACTAGTTGCACTGAATTAACTACAAGAAAGCACATTGATTATTAATCCAGTGAAAAACATTAGAAGAAAAAAGATGCTTAATGACATTCAGTTTGCAGTTCTTTTTGAATGAGAGGGATGAGCAAGGCTGAAGTTCTAGCCTCAGTATTTTTGCACCAGGACACACTGACATACAGTATAAACGCTGTGTAGCAGAGTCAGTATGTGCTGCTTAAATTACAGTTTTTTTTAGTAATCTAGAGCACCAGACTGCGATCATTCTGTCCACACACACAGTGCCCAGGAATATGTTTCTTTACTAATCCCCAAGACAGATCTCTAGTTTAATTTACTGATTCATACTCCTACAGCTGTCTCATTGCTTTTGAATATATAATATCTGGTTTATAGGCATGTCTCCTTTCAAAATTTACGTGAAATACAAAGAAAACCTCATATATATCATCTCCATTTTCCCCAAAAGCATCACTGTGTTGTGTCCTGTTTAGATAAAAGCATATTCCAACCATGGAAGGACTTGATTAATGTTTTATGCTGTAGCTCCAACATTTAGAATATAGACACCAACCAAAACAAAAACACAACAAGGAGTGGAAAAAAATAAACTGATTAATTAAAAAAAAAAGAAGAAGATGCAATGGTCACAGTTATGGAATGCTAGTATAATTCCACAAACATATTGCATATGTATGCATATGTACTTGAAAAGATGTCTTTCATGTTCAATGTCCAGCTAGGAACTTGTTAATAACTGTATATGTTCCCAGTTTTAATCCAGATTCCTCTTGGAAATCTGTACTGCTCTACAGTCAGTAAAAAAAATGTATTGCTCTGAGTCCCTGGAGAAACAGGCTGGTTTCCATTCTGTTCATTTAAGAAGAATAAATCTTTAAATTGATCAGCAGGCCATTGTCCAAAGTCTGTTAATAGTCATTTCCCTGAGGTGGAAAAAAAAAAAAAAAAAAAAAAAAACTGACATGAAAAAATGTGCAACTTACACAATGTTGATTGTGACCCCCCCAAAAAATTAAGAAATTAAAAAATTAAATTAAAATTAAAAAATTTAAAAAAAATTAAGAGCATGGCATTGCTTATCTTTCATTATTTCACTAAACTTGGCCAATAAATGCATTGGCCAAGTTTAGTGAATGTTTAAAAGATAATATTGGAACAAACCTGGGACCCTACACTCTTCACGTCTCAAGGTAATTACGTCTTATTGGCAAACCTTGTCTTCTTATTACTCCAAAGGAAGAGAATGAAAAGAGATTTCATATCTATCTAAAACCAAGTTGAAGGAGACCAAAGGGGCAGAGGATATATGTGGTCATACATTAATTTTCACTACTTCCACTCTACCACAAACAGACAGAAGTAACTCAGCTGTTAATATCATCTTTAATAGACAGGTGGAAGTGAGGTCATAAAGAATTTTAGCAATAGGAGAAAAAAATAATTTCTAAAAACATGTGAGGACTACAAGGTGCTATGTGAAAATTCTTTGCTGGAAAACAAACATACCTCATGAACTATTTAAGATATATGGTTCTTCTGTGTTTGGTGTAATTAATTATAAAGCAGTCCACTTTCTTCCTCCATTCAGTTACTGCACTTATCTTTGCACATAGCATGCGATGGTGTTCCTTATTGGATTCCACAGGCAGTAAACACTGGTGTGTCAGTACAAAGAGAAAATGTCATATCGTCCACTTTAATAACTCTTCCAAGCTGCCAGGTTGTTTGTGTCTGCGCTGGCAGAGCCTGTTTTCACTTCAGCAACACATGTCAAGTTTCCACAAGAGTCCCCCATCAAACCTCCTGACCGGGCTATCTTTTCTAAACATCATGCGTCACCCCTCACCGGTAGAAACAGATAGTGATGCTGCCCGCCTACACACACAGAGATGAAATCAGTGGCCACCCTCATTCACCTCAGGAAGTAGGTGGCCATTGGAGGCACCCACCCACTCACAGGATCTTCAATTGCAGGATGTACAAATTCCTCCTCTCTCAATCTCACTTATGTTCACATGGGATCAACTAGATTTACACATCCTCTTTAGGCAACTGCTGCAAAAGTGTTCACGCCCACACATATAGACCCAACATAGAAGCACAAACAAACCACACAAAAACAACTCCTGATTTCAGCTGTGCAAAAATACTCTAAAACAACTGAATTTTATGAATGAAATGTGAGATGAAAATGGCTCAGACTGCACATCCCTCTTTTTAAAAAAATATTTCAGCTTACTCTCAAACATCCCTCTAGAATGTTAGGCTACAGATTTTATATCTGACAAAGCATTTTGTTGGTTATTAATTCATTTTTTAGAATCATAGGGTTCAGAATGTTGTAGAATATTTTAAAGACAATGCAGTAAAATATATAATGAAATATGTTTTAAAATATACAGTATAATTATCAGTTTTTGTTGACAGTGACATATAAGCTTTATTACAAAGCTGTTTTACTGGATTGTCCTGGAATGTACAGGTATACCTAATATCCTGAGTATACCTCCAATCCTATATGTGTGAGCTGTGGGACTGTTGAATGCTTTCATATCTTTTTATGATGAGAAAGACTCAGATAAGGCGCATGAGCTGATCAGCATTATGGCACTGGGGGAGGGAGACTGAGAATATTAACTCAGGATGTTGAACAAGTCCATCCCCTCCTCCAGGACCAGCGTTAGACCGCCAAGGAAAATCTGCTCATTAGAACGCTGAGAAGCACATATATCAAACACAGATAGATGTCAGTTATTCTCTGGGGGATCCGGCTGTGGTATAGCATAACAGAAGCAAGCGCTGTATGTCTTGGGACCATATATTACACTATTTACAACTTCAGTGGGTTGTGCATGAAGTTGTTGAACTGCAGTTAAAATAATATTATAGAATCCATGAGGAGAGATGGTAGATTTGTGACTTTGGAGCCACTGCAGGAATCTCCAGGGAAAGCTCACCACTTTCCAAAAATCTAACTTTTTTCTTGTGTTCATTATAATGATGTACATATCAAATAATGGCATATTAATTTACATAAAAAGATATTTACTATTATACTGTGGGTTAAAATCTTTTTTTCTTTTTTGTTATTAGTGAGTGACACCAAGATGTGTAAGATTGTTTGATAGCATGCTGGGCTTTAATAAATTACTTGGTGATGATACAGAATACGGTGGTGCAGGGAAGCAGGTGACAGTGCTTGAAAAGGATCTGGTAATGGACTGACTGTGGCACAGAAGAACACCTCTGAAGCAGATGGCTTCCTGAATGGCAAAGGTCTGTGGCAATCTTTCATGCCCTTTTCTTTGCCCTCTTGTCATGAAGTTATTTTTGAAGGAGGGCAGCAGCAAGCACTCAGCGGTGGTGTACTTTTACAAAAGACTTAAGCTTGTCACAGGAACAAGTGGTACAGAAAGCCTGATTCTGACTAAGATGGTGTGTGATCTTTAAAATTGGACATAGTTGTGAGATCTTGAGTTTAGGGTTTGACAGATAATATGTCGTCTATGCTGGACCTTTTGATTAATGGTAACCAGGTGTCTGCCTCATTGTAACTGTTGTTAATGAAACCTATCAGGGCTCCAAACTTGCAGCAGGGAACCTTCCATTGATGCACAGTAATACCCACTGTCCAGTCTGCCATAAAATTTCACGTTATTGTAAGACTAGATTTATTTTTTGTGAGAATTTTGAAATGAGGTCATTTCATTTTGAAGAAAGGGAAGAATGTAAGACTAGATTNTTTTGTGAGAATTTTGAAATGAGGTCATTTCATTTTGAAGAAAGGGAAGAATGTAAGACTAGATTTCTTTTTTTCTGAATCTGAGTTTATGTTTTATTTTTCTTTGAATTTATATACAAAAGGAATAAATGTTATTTTAATGTTTGTGTTGCATTTATGAAGGGACTAGGTATTTGCCCATGAAGACGGTTGTTTGAGAGTGATGGGTTGGCGGAGTGATTTTTTGAGAGAGAGAGAGAGAGAGAGAGAGAGAGAGAGAGTAACGGGGGAAGCGGAACGGAAGATTGTGAGGTAGAAGTGACGGGCTGAGAAAATAAAAATTTAAAAAAAGCTAAAACAGGAGAAATCGTCCCTGTGCTGTACTTGACACACAACCCGAAGAGTAAGTAACTGAGAGGAATATCTCGGTATTACATTATGAATTCTGAATTGTATGCAGTTTCTTCTAACTTCCACTTTTTAATGAAATGAAAATCAAATTATCCCAGTATTATTAAAATTAATTTAAACTATTTTGATACAATTGTGAAAAGCATCATTGCATATTTTAAGAAGTGTATGTTAACTTCAGTACAGCTACAGACATTTCTCTGGTAAAATGTCAGTTTCTTGTGGTACCACTAAAATAACATTTTGCACGGGGTTTTGGAAAGTAACCCTAAATACAAAACAATTTCAGGCCAACTACTTGGCTTGAAATTGGCCTGGTACTTGGCCTGGTTTCTTCACGGATCAATAAGGGTTACAGAGTTTGTGTGATTCATTTCATATTTTTATAGAGAAAAAGTATCGTGTTGTGTTCTAAACTCTGATGTATGGAAGATTACAAGAGACAGTAAAATTAAAAAAAAAACAAAAAACAGTGAAATATAATACACATTAGTGAAATACAATACATGTTTTCGTTGTTTTTGGTAGTAGATAAAGTAGACTACTTTAGTCTTTCCAAGACTAAACCAGCCTTGGAAAGTATTCAAATTAGTACCGTTACGCACACTAATTGCTGCAGGTGTGTGCTGATTGTTGAGGTTGCGGAGTTGCTGTCTGCTGTCTCCACATGTATTTCCTCACATTCGAGCTTGCTTTAATTGTTTTTCCTGCATTTTTGGATTTGTATCTTATGATTGAGTCGAAGTAATGCCACTGTGAAGGAAAATGTATTCAACACCCGCTTTCTCATCTTATGGAGACTTCAACCTCTCAAACGCAGACACTCAATTGGCTCACCGCCCCATCAAAGTAAGCATTATAATCATTCTGGGCGTGATGATCACTTTGGGAAATATTGCAGTTCTCCTGGTTATTTCTTCCTCCGTGGCTGGTTGGTCGACAAACTCTCGGTACTTTCTGCTCTCTCTCACCGCTGCAGACTCTGCGTTTGGACTGCTGGTCATGCCCCTGAACCTGTGGGTGAGTCTGCTAAAGGATTACAGTGAAGGTCCAGATGCTCTGTGTCATGTTGTGGCCTTTTGCAATGCCACCGTCTACTCCACCTGCATGTATACACTGGCCACAATAAGCCTGGAGAGGTACATAGCCGTGTTTTACCCGCTGAAATACTCTGCTCTGATGACCACCAAAAGGACGCTGCTCCTTATTGCCTCGGCTTGGTGCGTCCCTCCCTTTTTACTGTTGCCAATATCATTTCCAGATGGCATCATCGAGGTGCATTTTTCTACTGCATCGCTGGTTTGCAATCCATCCTACTCTACAAACGTTGGATACTCCCTCGCTTTGACGTGTTTTATATTTTTCCCCTGCTCTATTATCATGACTTACGCAAATCTGAGAGTGTGGTGCGCCGCCAAAAGACAGAGGCTGAAACTGTGCAAATATGCCTGTGCTCGGCGCAGCAGGAGGAACATCGCATCCAGGGTGCTTGTGCCTGTGATGACAGCTTATTACATCTGCTGGACACCCTGCATGGCTGCTATGATCTACAATGGTAAGCAGGGGAGGTAGAAAAGTCTACACATGAGCCTTTATATCAGATGCTTTGGGAGACAGCTGAAAATGCTGGTTCACCTTCTACTGGAAGCACTCTTGTTATTAAATGGCTCCAAATATGTATTTCATCATAAATATTGATCAAGTATAACAAAAGCCTTCTTACAGAATACATAGCAACTCCCTAAAATGTTGGTAAAAGTTCAAATTGGACCACAGAGTGATAACACCTGGTTTGGCTGCTCTAGGTGTACCATATCTTTTTACTAAAAATGTGTCCAACTAAGGGCCAAGTTATCCACTAATACATCCAAGACTCAAATGAAATTATACAACCCCACAGTTGCAAATGTATTCATTTGTTTATTTAAAAAAAGGTGTTGAGAGCAATGATGTAAATCCAAATTTTGAGATGGATGACAGGTTGCATGTATTTTCTGTGTTGCTCCTCCTGCAAAAGGTGCAAGCAGTGAAGAACTAAGAGAATGATCATATCTCCATATGTTACATTGGTGACACAGTTGTTGTAAAGCATGGGTAATAATGGGGATTTTGTGCATTCCTGTGAGCACCACATCTGGTCTTGGCCATTAAGGAGCTTGTATGTGATGTGAACTGAAGAATCCAAGGGAATGAGGTATGGCTTTATTTCTAGCTATTGCATTCTGCTGATGGATGGAGCTAGATATTATCAGAGGCCATGGAGGATATGAAAACCACTCTAGCATTTATTTTTGCTGTGGCTGGAGTTTCTTTAAGACAAGGTAGATCAAGATTGGAAGACTAATTCCCCTGGTTTGTGTAAAAAATTAAAAAAAAAATGCAGTGACTGAGAAAGTGTAAAAATTATTCTCTATTGGTTACATAAGTACATAAAGGAAGTGACAAATTTTACACATATGACCCAAAGGTCACAGGACCACACAAAATGGAGTCTTTACATATCTAAGACTAGATATGCACATTTATGTCTGTCTGGACTGGAATATACCAATTCAAGGTGAGTTCAAACCTTTTTCAGACTAACAGGTGTGAAGCTGACTGTAAAGCATACTGTAGTAAAGGTCACTGTGCCTAACGTATTCTTGTATAGTGTACTTTATGTAGAATATAACTGAAGTAGATGGTTTGAGGTGCGATTACATGCCCTTGTGGAGTCTGACAACAAACTGTTTTTGTTCAATCCTGTAGGATTTACACTTGTAGATGCAGGTTTTCTTTCAATGGTAATGTCTGCATTGTCATAAGACAGGCCATAGTAGACAGTTTCAGTTTAATTTGTAACCTTTTTTCATAAAACAAAGGTTAACTAAAAGCCTGCTTCTCATTCTTGTGTTCGTGATGTTGTGATCATACATGAACCATAGTTCAGGTTCCATGTTTTCTACTCCACAGCGATCTCAGGTAGCACTGTACCAGAGTGGATTGAGTTTGTGGTTGTTTGGCTGCCAACCTGCAATGGTTTCCTCAACTGCATCTTCTACTTCTGGATAAACCGCAGCTTCCGCAGGAAATTCCACCTGGTCATGCAGAGGCTGGCTCTCACACTCTGCCCTAGATTAGCCAACACCCTTGGATGCTGCAGCAATCCAAAGATACAGTTTGTATCAGGAACTGTGAATAATAACTGTAGTGTTCATGAGCGTTCTTCCAGTGTATCATCCACCTGCACCCTGTTGACCTTGTCGTAGACTCCCACAAATTAAAATCTCCACTTGCGAAACCATATGGGAGCTCAAGGACTTTTGTATTGTATTGCATACGTGAAGCTGGGCTGGTCAGCTGTGGTCTGGTCTTTAGCATATCAATGGATGAGAAATGAAGGGTAAGAAATACATGGATGAGTTGGTGAGTTGGAGTGGAGATGGGCTGATAATGAAATATCAATAGTGCTATCAGGGCAGTGATGATAGTATTTGATATAACCACTGTACAGTCTACCAAATCATAATTAAGTTATTTGGTTTATTGTATATTTTCTTTTTAGTTTTTATTAAATCTCAGCCTCAACAACCGTGTTCTGTTGAATACAGCACAAGTACAGTTGATAACTTTAATGTATTATTTTTTGTTTTACATATGTAGTGTTGTCAAGATTGACTGTCAGAGAAAGCCTCTTAAACCACATTTTAGTTATTTTATGTTAGCCATCTACTGTATATCAGCCTGCATGCAGCAAAAACCCTAATATCATTGTGCATACAGCTATGTAATTATTTTATTTGGTGTCAGCAACTGCATATTTCGATTTGATTCTTGGGTCAATATATTCCACTTCATACCTTTCATGTGAGTTAATTTATCCAAAGAAATTGATATTTACATAGACATTTTATGAAATAACGTCACTATCCAATGACAAGCGCTTTGAAAGATTGAGGCCATCTATCCCTTCTTCAATTGGAGCTGTTTGGAAGACCTTGGCATATAACAGCTGGGTGAAGTTAACCTTTAAGTCACAGCATTTCTGCGTATGCGAGGAGAAAAGTAATTAAGCAGCTACATTGTAGAAAGGTCACCACATTTGTGCCTGAAAGAGATAAGTCAGGTAAAATCTGGTTGTTTATTTTGAGATATTAAGCCTTCAATATATCTGTCATCTTCTAAGACAGTAGGGATTTGATTGGGCAAGCTCTCATTGTCATTATCTGAATAGATTTTACTCTCATGGCACCAGTTGATTCATTCAGAATTGATCAAACCTGAAAAAAGGGGGAAAAATATCAGAAAACTGATCTTCAAAATTAACAGTTTTATTGAACTTGTTTTATCCCTCAGGATGCTGTTTGTTTGCACCATCACGAAAGTGTTGGCTTTGACAAATAGTGGCTCTCTCGAAATTATAAATTGTGTTGAGCACAGGGAAATGTCTTTTCACTCATTTGAGTGAGGGAAAATAAAAGAATTGTAAATTACCTGTAAATAATTTAAACTTTATTCTGTTTGTTTAAAAAAATGCTAATACCATAAAGAATTAAGAAATTACTTTTGCTAATGTATTGGTTTATGAATGATGTATGAAATAAAGCACTTTGCCTTTGACTTGTATTTTCATTTAGTATCGATGTTACAAAATTATATTTATTTTTAGAAAAATAGCTTTATTGCATTTCATTGTGACATTTGAAATAAAGTGAATCATGCTGGATGTCACACATTTTGTATATTTTCTGTTATATTTTTCTGTTTGTGTTATACAACATTTCAAAATAACATCAGTGACTTTTGTCTTTGGTGAAGCTGTGGTTTGGTTTCTTGCCTGTCAACGGAAGAGAGCAGTGTGAAGAGCAGAGTATCTTAGATTGGACCTGAATATTATAAACTTATTCAATGCTCTGACAGTATGTTGCTACATGAGCTGCTGTTGTCAGAAAGTACAATACGGTTGACTTCCAGGGATTTTTACGGAACAACACCACTGCTTCATTATAGTGTGGATAGAACTCCAGCAGAACAGAAAAAAAACAGCTGCTGTTTTTGTTTTTCAGAAATTCTCATGTTTGCACTGTTCAAAATGGAAAGTTAATTCAGCTGTTTTGGAATTACCACTAACAGAAAAGAAAGAGTCTGTGGTCTTTTAGGACAGTCTGTTAGACATACACCTCATGGTTTCACAGTGGTGTGTGCGGTGTGGTGGATACGAAAAGAGTTTGAAGAATGCCTTGGCTACTGTGAGTATAATTGAAAGTTTTAAACAAAAATAACATACACTTTCGAGATTGGAAGAACCAGAAAATCTCAAAGCATTGAAGCTCTTATGTTTCTGTTTAGGGTTGTTCAGATGGCGCGGTTCTGATATAATTACAGTCTTAAAAGATACAGTACAATGTGTTGACAGTGTAATTAACATAAAGAGGGACTCCACCGATTTTACATATGAAATCAGTTTATTGGTCTTGAGTACTATTCAGGATGTGAAAACAACTGTGTTGAGGCTTTTGTGACTGTAGTGGGCGATGTGTAAAATCAGAGAAACTGACAACTATGACATCAAAAGGATTAGTTGGTGTTTTTGGTGTTTTAGGTCTTTGTGTTGGTGCTAAAGACTACAAGTTTGAAAACTAAAATCGCTTACTCCTAGAAGTTGGTTGTGTTGAATTCACTAAAAAGGATTAGGAGTGGTTTTAGTTTTAGCACCATCACTTAAAGGACAATACCAGCGATTTTGCACGTTTGAGCCCAATATACAGTATAACCCACATACATGTTACGTTACTGTCAACCATTTTCCAAACTATACTACTGGAGCAGTAAATTTTAGAATTTCTTTCCTTTTCTTTCAGACTGCTATTGGTTTCAGTTCATTCCAGCACGCTATTAAATTCAATTTGTAGAGACTTGAAATGTGCTTGACAGAAGCAATCCATCCTCAAACACGCTGTCTATTAAGCTTTTTCTCAAAGTAACATTATTTAACCAGTTCAACATGGAGCTGCATGAAAGACAATATATCTCCACCAAGAAATATAGTCCCAGGAGAAAAGAAGGCTTTTACCTAGAAAGGCCGTATCTTCATAATCATGCATAAATGTTAACGGTAAACATTGGATTTTAATGTGTTTAATTTTAATGTGTTTAAATTTATCACCTGAACATTTGATTTAGAAAGATTAGGGGATTTGGCAAAATAACAGAAAAACTAAAATACAGTTTTATGTTTTGGAAACTGGTTGTCAGTAACATAACACGTATGCAGGTAGTACAGTGCTGTGAAAAAGTATTTGCCCCCTTACAGATTTCTTCTGTTTTTGCTTTTTTGTCACACTTACATGTTTCAGATCATCAAACAAATTTTAATATCAGACAAAGATAACCTGAGTAAATACAAAATGCAGTTTTTAAATGATGATTTCATTTATTAAGGGAAAAAAGCTATCCAAACCAACCTGGCCCTATGTGAAAAAGTAATTGCCCCCCCTTGTTAAATGATGAATTAACTGTGATTAACCACATTTTTTGGAAAGCTGAGTTCAATTTCACTAGCCACGCCCAGGCCTGATTACTGCCAGACCTGTAGAATCAAGAAATCACTTAAATAGAACCTGTCTGACAACATGAAGTAGGCTAAAAGATCTCAAAAAGCAACACGTCATGCCCCGATCTGAAGAAATTCAAGAACAGATGAGAAACGAAGTCATTGACATCTATCAGTCTGGAAAGGGTTACAAAGCCATTTCTAAGGCTTTGGGACTCCAGCGAACCACAGTGAGAGCCATTATCCACAAATGGAGAAAACATGGAACAGTGGTGAACCTTCCCAGGAGTGGCCGGCCTACCAAAATTACTCCAAGAGCGCATCGACGACTCATCCAGGAGGTCACAAAAGAACCCAGAACAACATCTAAAGCACTGCAGGCCTCACTTGCCTCAGTTAAGGTCAGTGTTCATGATTCAACAATAAGAAAGAGACTGGGCAAAAATGGCATCCATGGGAGAGTTCCAAGGCGAAAACCACTGCTGACCAAGAAGAACACAAAGGCCCGTCTCACATTTGCCAAAAAACATCTTGATGATCCCCAAGACTTTTGGGAAAATATTCTGTGGACTGACGAGACAAAAGTGGAACTTTTTGGAAGGTGTGCGTCCCGTTACATCTGGCGTAAAACTAACACAGCATTTCAGAAAAAGAACATCATACCGACAGTCAAACATGGTGGTGGTAGTGTGATGGTCTGGGGCTGCTTTGCTGCTTCAGGACCTGGACGACTTGCCGTAATTGATGGAACCATGAATTCTGCTCTCTACCAGAAAATCCTGAAGGAGAATGTCCGGCCATCAGTTCGTGACCTTAAGCTCAAGCGCACTTGGGTTATGCAGCAGGACAATGATCCGAAGCACACCAGCAAGTCCACCTCTGAATGGCTCAAAAAAAACAAAATGAAGGTTTTGGAGTGGCCTAGTCAAAGTCCGGACTTAAATCCGATTGAGATGCTGTGGCATGACCTTAAACAGGCCGTTCATGCTCGCAAACCCTCCAATGTGGCTGAATTAAAACAATTCTGCAAAGAAGAGTGGGCCAAAATTACTCCACAGCGATGTGAAAGACTCATTGCCAGTTATCGCAAACGCTTGATTGCAGTTGTTGCCGCCAAGGGTGGCACAACCAGTTATTAGGTTTAGGGGGCAATTACTTTTTCACATAGGGCCAGGTTGGTTTGGATAGCTTTTTTCCCTTAATAAATGAAATCATCATTTAAAAACTGCATTTTGTATTTACTCAGGTTATCTTTGTCTGATATTAAAATTTGTTTGATGACAAAAAAGCAAAAACAAGAAATCTGTAAGGGGGCAAATACTTTTTCACAGCACTGTATATATTGGGCTTAAACATGAACAATTGCTGGTATGGTCCTTTAACAGGCATTCATCCTTGTGATGTTATAAACTTTCGAGATTGGAAGAACCAGAAATTTGCTTCCAGCAGTCACATATTATGTGACTGCTGGAAGCAAAACATGAGGAATGACTTTCTGTGTTTGGTTTCCTCAATTTTGCATCTGATAAAATGACTTATGGTAAATCATTTATCATGTGAATTAGATTATAATGATTACTGTAATGTATCATGATAGACAACAGGTTGAGCCAATAGAGGGGATTTAAAGAATTTTATGCAACATAAGAAGAGAAACTCAGAACACAATGCGACTAATGGCACACATGACAGAATCAGGTCTGTTTGTGCAGTAACTGTGGGTAGTTTCAAAACTAATTTTGAAGATTGCAGTTACATTACCAACATCTGCTTGATATGTGTAAAGCTTTGATGTCATGCAATGTTCAAATTAGAATGTGTGATCCAGACCATGAATTCGACGATGCTAATTTGCTCTGGTAAAAATTTGTTTGATTGCAATATTTTTTAATGAGTATGATTTTCATTTGACTTTTTTTGAACTACCACAGATATATTTCGGAAACTTTATTAATACATCAGTCAGTGTGATGTGATGCAGGGACGCTGGAGTGTTGTGCATTAGCAGCCTCGGCTCTCCTTGAAGATGACTGCTGGCTGAACTGACAGGAGATGCAGTCATGAGGAATAACGTCTGTATCTGATGGCTTCATTCACTCCTACTGATACAATATGTGGTTTGCTGTCTCATAAGAACTCTGCAATCTGTCTGGTCATGATATTTGACATGGAGGAAGAATTACAAGCAGTTAATGTTCCTTAGGTCAAAGACTGAGAATGTTTTACAGCTTCATTAACATGGACTGCATTGCTTATTTTGACTTACATATTTCTGTCAAAACAATGTGAATCTGTTGAGTAAATGACAAACAGTTTCAAGCACTTTTATGTATTCTAAACAGAAATCTTTGCAAATAAAAAAACAGCCCACGCTCTTTTATCAGGTAAACTGGTAAAAGCTTTCAGTATACAGGTTTTCAATAAGGAACAATGTTTTTCATTATTCCATAATGTCTTTCCCACCATGTGTGACAGTATTGTGTTATATTTCCTGCTGTTCCATACACATGAAAACCCGGAGATAAATCATGGTAAATTATATAATGAATTTATTAGAGTGGGTGTATACATCGGATTTGTCATGTTAATCTATTTCTCAGTGTTTCTCTTAGCAGCTAAATGAAACAGCTGACATATTAACATCTACCTTATGCTGTAGTGCCATCTTGTGTTCGTGTTGAAAGGATGGAGAAAAGGAAAGCAGAGTTTTTCAGATGCCATTTGGATTAAGTTTCTAATGGGTGCTGGTCCTGTTAAACTCTTACTGATGTCATGATGAAATCCCTTGGTGTATTTAGCAACAGAGCAGGATTTACAGATTTTGCTGGTGTAGTTGTAACATTTTGTGTATTTTTTTGTCCTTATACTGTAGAGTGGGGTCTAAAAGTCTGAGACCACACTGAAAATCAGTGATGTTTTCCATGTAAATCTGGAAATAATCAGAAAGTCTGACATCACAAGAAGCTCTTTGATTAATAAGAAAAAAAAAAAAAAGCTCTTTGGAACATTGTTGAATCATACTGGGATAACTTGGGTCATCAGGTTTTGCACAAACTTGTGGATTCCATGCCAGCTGGAGTGATCTGTCATTAAAGCAAAAAGGGGCATATCAAATACTACGATATTCTGAAATTCATGTACATTTTTCAAACATTCAACTTTTCACTCAAATTGTCAAGATGATATTATCATTTGTAATGAAAAATCTTGTATTAAATTCAGAAAGAATGCAAAATAGACAAATTTTCACAGTGGTCTCAGACTTTTGGACCCCACTGTAGGTGGACTTTGAACTGAACCTTTTCTTCATGTAATTTGTTGCTAGAAACTAAGAATGTAGGATGTGAAGGTTGTCGTGTGCGTTGTGGTAGTTATTCTTTTTAACTAATGCAACAGTTGTGTAACAACACTTTTACTGAGGGCATCCAATTCTTAATATGTCCCACCTGATTAAAAGAGATGAATCAAGGGGTGTTTTGTGCTTTCTGTGTTTTGCTCTCTGCTGTGAGAGCTCTTGTGGAGCTCTTGTGGAGGCTGATGGGAAGGCTTTAATTTCAATCACTGCTACCTGCTCCTCTCCACAGGAAAGCAGCTGAAGGGAGCCAGCATATGCAGGACTCAAGTATTACCCGCTGTGTGTGGGTGCTGTGCTATGAAGTGGTTACCTAAGAAAAACAAATCAGGTTAAGTGCGTAACCATATAATCAGCTGAATAAAACACATTTTAATATTAAATCACAAACTTGATCATGAAACTTCAGTCATTTAGCTCCCTGTGAAGCATGAACGTGAACTGACTGTCTTCTCGCTGCACCATCCATTTACAGCCACTGTTTTTATGCCATTTTTTTTCTGGGGTCATTTGGTCATCAAAACAATCATGAACACACATCTCAGATACTAAGAGTGACACATTAACAAAGTGTTAGACAGTGAAATTGAACCCTGCTGTTTAATTTTTTTTATGTTTATATCCCTTTCAAATTGGCACAGCAGCATCATGACATACTATTACTGAAATGTATTAATACACAGGTTATAATAATTCTCTTTGTCATAATCTGGGACTGCTCTTCCATGAGTGGTTGTAGAAGTTAAAAGAATTGTGTGCAAAGTGAACTCAAAAGCTGTGACCATAGAGGACACAACATTGTGAGATCATGAATGTACAGGATCAATTTTTAAAACTACTGTTTGTTATTGCAAATAAAGCAAAAGGTCTTATTATAAAGTTTGTTGTTTCTCTTTAGCCCAGTATTTTATTACAACACAAATTTTGTATAGGCTTGTTTAGCCCTGGTGGCATGCACTTCTAGCAATAGTTGATGCTATATACAGTATATATATATATATATAATTTTTTTTTTTTTTTAACGTCCACCAAGGAACCAAGAAGGTTAGGCTGTTGCCTGAATCTGTTGTTTGTTGGTATGACTGTTCACAGGATAACTCAAAAGTTCTGAACCAATTTTGATAACACCTGGAGAAAGGGTGGGCCAGGGCCTATGAAAAAAAAAGATTAAATTTTGGTGCCAATCTGCTTCCAGATGCAGATCCAGGAATTAAAAAAAAAAAAAAAAAAAAAATNATTTCATTACATTACAAAATCTGTCATTTTCCTCAAAAGTAACACACCAATCTCAATGAAAACGGAGGAATTTTTATTCCATGATTTCCTATTTCATTTAGATTCCATATGAATTTCAAAACCTACTGTTTCTCATGACAAATAAAAAACAAGTGTGGTTAATCTATATTCTTCTTTAGTGGAGCTGATTAGTGTGCTTTGCCCAGCAAATGATTTTATAAAATTTGTTAGAGGACTTTATCTTGGATTCAGTCTAATCACAGAAAAGGTATTTCTGATGAAAAGTTCTATTTGGTTTTTAATGGAAGGAGATGAAACTGTCATCTGAAGAAACGCAGTCTACTCTAAAGCATAAGAGAATTCTTTCCAAGGACAAATCAACAATGTTAAAACATTTTTATTTAGCTGCACGAGACTTCAGTTCATGTCAATGTGATTTAGCTGCGCTGAGGCTTGTGTGGATCAAACGAGGCCATTTCATTCATCCACAGTGTACTGATATAAAGTCACAGGACAGACTGCACTGACACTTTGTAAAAGGTTCATTTTACTGAAAGAGAACTGCAGTGACAGGAAATGGCAGTTGAAAATGCATTGTGACCAAAATTGTGACATTTATATGAAATATTGTACTCAAAGCATTACAAATAGCAGCATCTTATGTTATGTTAAATTATGAACACTTAAGCCTGACTATGGGCCAACAGCCTGCATATTTAAGTTAAGGAGGGAAAAGGCTTTCAAATTCTTACTGTCTGTAGTTGGAAAACTTCTTTCTGATAGCAAAAATGGGGAATATAATAATGTTTCTATAAATTCAACAGTTGAATGATTTTTTTTTTTTTGGACATGTTATGAAAAAGTGACCTATATCAGTACATTTCCAAAAGTTGGAAGATGGGGATCTAAAAAGCACAATGGTTGTGCAGGTAAAATATAAACAGTGTGTTGTATCCAACAGACACATATCTATGGTTCTACTAATAACAGCCAAACAAGAAAACACTTACCAGGCTTCACACAAGTAAACCTCCACTGGCTGCTGTCAGCATCATTTATCCTAAACATTAAAATCAAATGCACATCAATGAAGTAAACCTGTGAAAAATTAAACAAGTGGAACAGCGAGAGAACAAAACAATCAAAACAATGCTTCTCTTCCTTCAAAGCTATTCATTTGAAAATCATTCCCTCGCAGCTATTATATTGGGTAGTAAAATATCATTATTGAATATTGTATAAATATATACTGATCCAATTATCACATATCTTTAACATATTGTTAAATTCCTTATAATGTAATTATAGAAAAATGGAAGAAGTTAGACCACACAAAATAATTCTCCATTAATTTCCATAGGAACAGACACAGATATGATGCTGCCTTTATGTATCAGAAAGATTACGCATTTTGCAACCAAGCGAGAGATGAAGCCACTATTGCATAACAACCACAACTGAGCAGTAATGATGAACGGAATAATAACAATTCTCATATTTCGCAAAATCAAAGAAACTGCATAACAAAATTCAGCAGCTGTAAAAACANAATAACAATTCTCATATTTCGCAAAATCAAAGAAACTGCATAACAAAATTCAGCAGCTGTAAAAACATTAATTATCATTTTAACCAATTAGCCCTGATTCCATCACCACTCTCCTTACACTAGCATCTCCTTCAATGCCTCCATTTTCTCTGTGTGAAGATAATATGTGATATACCAAGCAACAAAACTTTGTGAATGGGCAAATTGGCAATGACATACAAACTGTGCCAGATGTATATGACAGGATAAGTTAAAGACAACATTTAACAACTGTGACAACAGGCATAGTGACAATGAAACACAATAAAAATGAAGTCAGACGATATAATAAAAGTCTCTGCTAACTGCCTATTTGCTGAGGTCTGTAACGGAACAAGGACAGAAGTGCTTCATCAAACTGCTCCCCTGCCTTCCTTGTTGCAACTGATGCAGACACTCCTTAATCGTGCATTCAGTTGGAGATTTGGTCACACAGGTCAAACAAGGCCTCCAGATGAAAAGAATGAGATGAAAATAAGAATGCCAGCACTCAGGAGAACTTGTGCTCAAACATATAGTAGCGATACATGAGAGCCGCAACAACTGCAGCAACAGCAGGTATCAACCACATGGTCCAAGAGCTGGAGGAAAAAGAAAGTCCATTTTAGGCCAGGACATTTTAAAGAAAAATGAAGGCAGCAGGTAAGAAAGAAGACATGAAGAAAACATCGTGACTGACCTCGGCTCTCCTGAATTTGTGATGTGTACATCCTGTAAAAAAAGAAGACAAAAAAGAATTACAGTATATTTCAGCTACAACAAAATAGTCAACGTCTTAGCAATTTGGTTCCAATGCACTTTCCTATATATCCTGAAGAAGAGGGGAGATACACGACCTGCATAAATTATGAACAGACAATGGAGCTCATCTTACCTTTACTGTCTCCTTTTTTCTGTCATCCTACAAAAAAAAATTAATTGGCATTAATATTGAACTTAAACGAAGGTCACAATAATACACAAGCAAAGCTTTAAAAAATGTGGAAAAAAAACAAAAACAAAAAACAAACAAAAACAAAAAAACCAAACCCAATTAAATCCTCATGTACTCCATGGTTGACCAAAACTCAAATTCTTA
Organism: Lucifuga dentata; assembly: GCA_014773175.1. Lineage (NCBI taxonomy): Eukaryota > Metazoa > Chordata > Actinopteri > Ophidiiformes > Bythitidae > Lucifuga > Lucifuga dentata. The sequence goes on from VXCM01000159.1 coordinate 20,080, forward strand.
ATCTGATAATAATTGGTGCCATTTCTGAGTAATGTTCCGTCAACTAGATTCTTGATTTGTTTTAGGTGTATCAAACACCTTTGGCCATGGATTTTCTACCTACTAGAAACTTACTAGACCACCCTGCAGCTGAAATAGTTACAGTATTCTTAAACAGAAACTGCACCATATCTTACAGAAGTTGCTGCCAAATTTGGCTCAATAACAACTTTATTTCCCAAAATGATAAACAATAATCAAATTAAGAATTGCGAGGCATAAAACCCAATTATTATATGCCATTATTTTACCAAGAATTTTTATCAGACATTTGGTAAGGCAGATTATTATATTTGGTGTTCAACTATCTACTATAGAGAAACACTTGTATCCTACTTGCGCCAATCAAAAGAGCATTGGCACCATGGTTTTCAGAGATATCAGATCTTACCATGTGAAGATCCCCAATGTAGTACTGCTGGAGCATCTCCCTGGCATCTGTGGAATGACCCACATCCTCAAAACTCTCTGTGGCATCTGTACCTGCCTGCTCCAGTAAAACCTCCTCACCTCCTGGATGCTGAAATCACACAATGGCATAACACATGATGTTAAATATTTAGCTTCTTCCTAGATCCTGACTCACCTTACACTCTGTAAATTAATTAATGCAGTCAAACTGTAGTAATGATAATGATGCACTTGGCATTATTTATCATTTAGTATTACTGACCAATACATCATGCTTTCTTCTAGCAAGGCTGCATAAGTCTAACAATTTTAAAAACACAAAAAGTTTGCAATGTTATGCTAATTGACAGTTGTATTAAGTCGCATGCTCATAAATAACATCACAAAATTCCAAATTTCTGATAACAATATTTTAGGCTTTATACGGCTGATATAGTATAGAAGTAACAATATACTGGCTAAATATCAACAAAATATCATCCACAAATATCCATGTATCTATAATTATTACCAATTATAATGGCACTTTTGCTCACTTAAAGTAACAGTAACATGTCAAATGTGAAAACCAATCAGTTTTGTTTTTGAACCCATACTATAAAATGTATTTTTTGCAAGAGGTGCATCATCTTGTTTTCAATGCAAACTGAAAAAAAAAAAACACAAACAAAATGTAGAAGAACATAAGACTGTATTACAATAGTAGATAATTAGCATGAAAAAAAGATGTAGAAACAGGAGCAGCTGGATTTTAGTTATGAAGATTTAGCAGGGTATGTATTTAGGCTTTAGTTAAAAGGGAGAGAGAGACAATAGTAAGGCATTGGCGGAGACAACTTAATGATCTCTTCCTGTTTTGAAACATCTACTGCCACAAAGGTCACCAGGTAACCCTTGTACAACCTGAAATGCTAGCTTTTTGATGGCTAGGTGTAAATGTTGGGAAGCTAAACAGCTAGATAACGTTAACCATCACTGCTTAGCAAAGATCGTTGTAATTTAGGGAAATAGTCCTAATTACCGTACATAGGTAACACTAGCTAAAGGCAGTAATTTAAGCTATAAAGCATATTTAAGTCCAGACAGGTTTCTTACCTCCTCAAGGAAGCTTGTGATGTCATATACTTTATCGTGGATGATGAGCCATGTGTCGTTGTTCATATTGTGTGCGCTTATTTCTTCTAAAGTGTAACATTTTACACCACTTTCTAATGTTTCACCGTTTTCCTCCACACTGGTGACGCTGTCAGCTACATCTTCTGTGTTCATGTGTTTATCGTTTACTTCACTCATTCTGCAAATGTAGCGTATGAGTAGCTAGCTAAACTTAGCCTCTGCTAGTCAGGTAACAGTACCGTCTATATCCGCTTGAAACACTAACTAGTAAAACTCATATAAGCTCGTAACAAGTACCGTAAAAACCGGGTCATGTAAACTGCAATATTAGCACATAAATGCTAAACAACGTTGGCTTACGACATGGAGACGCAGCCTAACCCGGCACATCAGCAGACATGTGGAATGGACCAATAGCATGAGGCTTATTACACCTACCAGGAAAAACACGCTGATTGACCAATGAAACAGTGGCTTTTAGGATGGTAACCAATCAAAATCACCCACTTGATGATCATGAGACTGACAATTTCGTTTTGTTTTGTTTTTTTTTTTTTTTGTTTTTTTGTTTTTGTGTGTGTGTTTAAAAAAAATCTAGAAAAAAAAATATGTATGTGTGTGTGTGTGTGTGTGTATACATATATATACTTGAGCATATCTGGCCAACAAACTTGATTTTGATGATTTTATGAAATTAATTCATACTTTTGGGGAGATTAATTGTAATTTTCCATATTAGCTGTAGACTTTAGTGACAGGGCCTCATCTCCTGTAAATAACAGAATGGGGGAAATTAAACCAAATTATAACTCTTTGCCTCAATTGCAAATGGGCTGGCACAAAGCACATAGATGCCTTACACTAGTCACTATTGAAAGAACACATCATGTTATGTTATACATAGGCTTGTATCATTTATGCACAACTCTAAAAACTTGAAGACAGAGCAAAAGCTTATCTTTAATGCATGTCATTTGAGATTTGCATAATCAAGTTGCATCCTTATGTTACACTGAAAACTGACCTTTGTGATTCATTCATGCAGTGCTTACAGGTTAGTGAAGTTACCAAGTTTTAATAGGTGTGAAAAAGAAATTGCATGCAATAAAAGTTTGACTGTAGCCATACCTTTCCTTTATTTTGGGAGATTCTAATCAGACTTGTTGCTTGTTTATTGGTGCTATGTCTAGTTTTAGGAAATTTAATGCAAAAATATGGTTTTTGTTGTTACATTTTACAAATAACACGAGTAACTAGTAGTGTTGAAATTTGCTGCAGTGCTACCCAAAGAGACAAAAGTGTATTTGATGTGTCTTTTTTTGTGCTGATAAGGGGCCTATGGAGCATATTTCTACTACTGATAACTCAGGGTGTCAACAACATGACAGTGAAAGATGTATACTAAATATTTCTTCAAGACATATTTTTCCAAAACTGTGCTTTGTATGTAAAATCAGGGTTTTATTTTCTACTGCAAAAACAGTATGATGTGGTTGGCAAAGCAACAGAAGGCCTGTTTCAGAGATACGTTTGAGAAAGAAGGACACAATCTTCCAGCAAACAGAAACAGAAATAACAACCATCTCACAGCAGGTACAACATGTCTGAGGCCCATTCCATCCCAACTGCCAGATTACAACCTGTATCTGTTGGAGCATGGGACTGAACAGAGCACACTAATGTCTGAATATAATAATTCCTCTTGTTATACAGCACTGCTTTGTTTGTCAAAAATCCGATTCTGGTATTTCTGTTGCAACCCAAAAACAATTGAGGTAAATGGGATTTTATTGTGGATTCAACACATTAAAAACTGGCATGACGAATTCAATATCAACATATCTTTCCCAGTTATTCTGGTTAACCCATTGCTTTACTAAGAAGGGGGTACTTGTGTTCTGTTCAATTATCAAAGAAGTGAAAGTCTACTCTCTGAAAATACAATATTAAAACACAGAAAACAGAACTGATTGTGGGTGGTTTAAAGAAAACCCTCAAGTTGATAGACATTCTGAAAATTTAATTAGCAGTACAGCACTTAATAAGTATAATTAAAGTGGTATATTATAAGTTATAATGTAACTTTATAAGTATTGCATATTATTATATTTAAATGCCAGAGCTTAAATTTATATTTTATTCTTGACATAAGATAACAACAGAATTGTCCTAATAAAAAACAAGAAGCTTACAAAACAAGCTAAATAGTGGTGCTATCAATGAATGCACACTGCAACATGTGCTATTTGGGACCAGTATTCTAAATATTTATTTATTTTGCCTTTGATTCATTAAATATGTTTAAGACAGTGTATCCACTTATGTAAAAAGAAAACACACTTTGTTGCTCATATGTTTTCTGGTAACAGTTTGTGCTGTATTTTCTTTCTTTCTTTTCTTTTGGTTAACATGAGCCATGTAAATAAAGATTATTTGTAATCTGTGGTACCACCCCGTTGAATTATGGGATTGCAATGGCTGCTTCCTTAGCTAAAAACAAATACGCGTTGTGTTTACGAAAGCTATACTGTTCCTCAGTTTGAAAGATTTTCCTCTGAAAAACACATTCATTTGTATTCTAAGTTATTTGCCTGATATCAGTCGACCTTAACCATTTAATACGTGACTGTTTTTAGACTTGAGACGTAAAGAAACTAATTTCAACGGTTTGCCGCCGCGTCAGGATTGTTAGCTGTTGGCTAGCTAACGCTAGCTTATCTGAGGTACGTTCTGCTTTCATTTCACTTCACTGCATTGTATCTCAGCTGCAAAAAAATAAAAATACATCAGCGGTAACTTTTTCATAACGTTACATCTTAATGGCTTAATTTACTTTAATGGCAGCTTTTGGCACGTTTACTCTTTTACAACACGTATTTGTAAAACACACATTTTACAAATAACAGCATGTTAGAACAAATAACAAATAGGAAAACAATAAAGATGACCATAACGGAAAACTAACAGCAAGACAGCTAGGAACGTGGACTTTTTGATAGTGTACATGTCACAGATTTGATAATTAGTCTAAGTTAGCTCTGTAGAGAATGTCTCGGTTGTTTTCGGATATACCTGATTTGAAACAACGTTGTTGCTTTATCGTTGAATTAAAACTTCGTGGCTTGACTAAATTTTTACTCCCATATGAAACCAACAATTAAATATTTCAGCAAGTGTATTAATAAAAGTTTAACACCTGAAGCATTACAAGGCTCTTTCATAAATATATTTATCTTTCATCTGCCCACGGCTCGGTTTTTGTTTTTAATCTGAGTTTGTTACAACATGTTACTGCTACTGTATATTAATACAGTTAAAAACTTAACTGCTTGATAAGTAGTTTATTTGATTAAGAAAATTAAAGATATTAGGCTGATTTTCAGGGAGGAATTTTCCCATGTGTCTTGTTAAGTCTTGGTATTTGTTCATTGATGTTATTGGAAATATGTTAAACCATGAAACGCTCAACCATTAACTGAGTAATTAGTAATTTATGGTCATTATGATGAGCTGGTGTATCTCAGCAAGAGTACATGCAAGATATTGTCGTTCTGTCGGTAGTAGATTCAGGGTTCTTTCCAAAACAACACAACATAAAGCAAAATTATTCAATTTTGTTTACACGTGTGTTTCTTCACAGATAATGGACGATGATGTGTCCATGCACAGGCTGGAAGGTAGTGATCCAGATGCTCAGGTTGCTGGACTGATTGTAAAGAAGAAGAGTGCTGCTGCAGAGCCTCATGTTTTTCGAGCTCCCACCCCACGCACATCTTTGCTGGGCTTAGATTTACTGGCAGCACAGAAGAGGAAGGAACGTGAGAACAAGGATCAAGCAGATGCTGCTGGTGATGACAGATGTATAAAGAAATCAAAGGTTTCCTCCTACAGGGACTGGGAGGAAGGTAGAAGTGATTCTGGGTCTGATGATGAAGACGATGATAAGGAAAGAAGCAATAAGAAGGAAAGGTATATTTCAGTGCTTCACAACTTTATTTAGATTAGTATTGTATTGAAAGTTGTGTAGAATTAACACATGGAGAAACAGAAACAGTATGTACATTGCAGCAAAAAACTTCAGGCTTATGAAAAATGTTATTATTGAGCTCAAAATTATCTTAAAATTATTATTTTCTGTAAGATATAGGAAGTTCAGTTTTGACTCTGAATTTATACTATTTAAAAAAAAAATTCTAATAGATTTTGTGAAGATTCATGACCCTTATTACAGATGTCAAGTTTGGTTGATTGCAGCAGGTCTGAATCTCTACATTCCGTCAGTAATGAGTTTTGTTTTTTTTGTTTTTTTTTGTATATGAAAGGTGTAAGTGAGTCAGATGATTTGGAACCTAGTCTATATGTGTTAGCACAGTTATAGTATTTTCCTATTTATACTTTTACTGATGAATTACTGGACTAATTGTGGTAACATTAAAAAAAAGTTACTGTTTTAATGAAGTGAGAATCACTCTGAGGAATTCATGCCTAATGAACAATATTCTCTCTTGCTAGCAGGAAGTATCGAGTAAGTGGCTCTGAGACCCCCTCCAACCCAGGAGGGGTCAGTGAAGAGTTCCGTCGCAGACACCAGCAGAGAGAGAGAGATAGACGTGAGCATGGAGTCTACGCCTCCTCCAAGGAGGAGAAGAACAGAGACAGAGAGAAAGACAGGAGCAGGGATAAGGGCAGAGAACGACGGAGTGAGAGAGGTGATTTAAAGATCGTCTGGATTACTTAGTCGAGCTGATTCAACACTGTTTTCTTTTGGGTGAAATTACATTGAGGCATTTTTTTTGTTTATTCATTAGGTCACCAAGTTAAAGTTCACTCTGTCTCCTAACAATTCACTGCTTTTCTGTTTTATATGAATGTAAATTAAATACTTTTTTTTTTTTTTTNTTTTTTTTTTTTTTTGACTGCTGGCTAAAAAAATCTTGTCGCTTTATGTTGAAGTGACATGACATGGGCATTTTTTTATTGTCACATGTTGTTACCTATGTGATTGAGTAATTGAAAAAATGGTAGATTAATTTAGATTAATTAACAATGAAAATTAAGGATATCCCAAGTATTTTTCTTTGCCCATGGCATATTTTTTTCCTTAATTACTCAGCTGCACACAGCTGAGTAATTAAGACATTACATTATATATTTTTTTAAATTTGTGTTTATGCTTAGCACACATGTCATTGATATTTGCTGTGTGTTGTCCCTGTCAGACGAGCGAGAGGGCAGCCATAGCCGTGGCGGTGGCAGCAGCAGCCGGTCGGAGCGCAGCGAGAGGAGCGAGTGCTCGCAGAGAGACGGCTGGTCTGAACGCATCAGCAGAGGCAGTAAGCGAGATGAACCGCTTACACCACAACAGCAGCCCAGAGGTTTGTTTTCTTTGTCTCTTTATGTAATTTGTCATGAGACAGTAACATTTTGCAACAGGGAAAGTTTTACAAAGAGGTAACTAGGACGAAACTCAACCCATCAACCAAATTTTATGATGGAAAATGAAAGTTGATCAACATGCCACCATTTATAAAAGATACATATGTTGTTTTAGATGTAAATGAGCCTCAACTTAACTGGACTTAATTAAGACACTGAGCATTATCTCACTCTGATCTTCTTTGTTTTTATATAGATTCCTTCACACCCTCACGCTCCAACTGGGATGAGGATGACAGTGGCTATGCCAGTACACGGCATTCCCAGTGGGAATCTCCATCTCCTGCCCCATCTCACAGAGAATCTGATCGCTCAGAGCAAAGCCATCGCTCTGGCCGAGACAGTGAGAGAAGAGACAGGTAAGTGGCTGTTATTCATTTTGCGTCACGTCACATTTTAAAAAATCTTTTTGGCCTCAAAGCCTTAATTTTATTTGACAAAACTACGTAAGGAATGCCCTGTAAATTGTTTGTAAATCCGCATCAGTCTTGCTCTTTCCATTTGACAAAGTGTAAAACTTCTTTCCTACATGATGACGGTTTGCTTTGTGCTTAGGTCAGTCAAAGGCCGTTACCCTGACGACACACCACTGCCCACCCCGTCCTACAAGTATAATGAGTGGGCCAATGACAGGAAGCATTTGGGCTCTACACCTCGTTTATCGCAAGGAAAAAGTATGCTTCAAAAAATATTAGCCATTTTGTTTTCACACAGAAGTTTCAAATAAGTTTGATAGCATTTTTTATTCTGTCTCTTCTTCAGGTAAGAAAGAAGATGGTGAGGGTGGAATCATGTTTGAAGATGAGGGCGAGTTGCAGCAGTGGGAAGAGGACCAGAAGGTCAGCAGTTATCACACTAACAATTTCATATCTGATGACAAGTTTGTTTTTCTTTTCTTTTTCTTTTCTTTCGAGTCCCTAAACGCCTTATTGTTTTGCAGCAAGCGGACAGAGATTGGTACATGATGGACGAAGGCTATGATGAGTTCCACAACCCTTTCACTTCCACCTCTGATGAATATGTGAAAAAGAGAGAACAGATCCTTCAGAAGCAGACGCAGAAACGGATATCCGCCCATAGACGACAGATCAACGAGGTGCAACAGCAGTGCTACATATCGGCTTAATCAGAACTACACGTCTGCATGCACAGGCACATTCTCTGTCTGCATTTATGTATTTTTCTTCTAAGTGTCTCTGTGTTGGGATCTTTAATAAGCGTCTGTTTTCCCTGTGTCAGGACAATGAGCGATGGGAGACTAACCGGATGCTGACCAGTGGGGTGGTGCAGAGGCTGGAGGTGGATGAGGACTTTGAGGAGGACAATGCTGCGAAGGTTCACCTGCTGGTTCACAACCTGGTCCCTCCCTTCTTGGATGGACGGATAGTTTTCACCAAGCAGGTAACCAAGACCAAAACAGTTTATGATGCCATCAAGGAACAGCATAAAAATTTCATTACAACCAGAAACCAAACACATTGCCTGCTTGCATCTCTCCTACAGCTTAATGTTTATTCATTCATTACTGTGGAGTTTGGTTTCAAAACCGTTTGTGAGGTACAACATTTTTGGAGTTGGTGTGTGAAAATAATGAGTTAGACATAATTTTGTATTTATTTTTAATGTCTGATATTTTTGGATGAAAATAACATGTTTACTGTGCAGTGCCTTACATGAACAAGATGCTGCATCAGAATGTTTAGCAATGATTTATTGGAGTAAGTAGATTAAATGTAGTATGTATTTATTCATTGTGGGTTAAATGTTTCTGTGTTTATGCATATGTGTGTGTTTTTGTGTGTTTGTCTGCGTATGCTGCAGCCAGAACCGGTCATCCCTGTGAAAGATCCTACCTCTGACATGGCCATCATCTCTCGTAAGGGCAGCCAGCTCGTCCGTAAACATCGTGAGCAGAAAGAACGCAAGAAGGTAGGTGGGATGAATAACTTCAGTAAAACAAACCTAATCTAACATGAAGACAACTTTCAGACAGATGCAGAGTCTCAGGAAAAGCCTCTTCCTCAAAACCTGACTTTAAATGCAGGTCTGACTTTTCTTAGCTTTGTATGAAAGGGTTAACACAGGTTTCTATGATAGATACAGGGTCAATGTTGGGTAACTAGATGCTTAGCCAAGGCCCAAGTATTGTGTAAAAAATGTAAATTATCACAAATGAGTATCATAAATAATTATTAAGTACTTTCCCCCGTACTTAACTTTACCATACTTTTCACTCAAAGTTGAAGTGTTTGTGTTTTTTTCAATTACTTTGTGGGTCTGCATCTGTCTTCTGACTTCATCACTCCAGTTCATCATTTACTTTGAATCGCCTCTCCTGTTTGGTTGATAATATTTTCTCTGCAAACCAGTGACATCAAGCTGAAATAACTTGACAAATACAACATTAGATCGTTTCTCAACAATTCTCTATTTTATATGTGCAGGAAGTTACAGATTTCAGCTTTAATTGCTATAATCATAATTTTTTTTCTATATATTTGATAATGTTTTCAGGCACAGCACAAACACTGGGAACTGGCAGGTACCAAATTGGGGGATATCATGGGTATCAAGAAGACGGAGGATGAAGATAAATCTGGTGAAAAAGCGGTGGGCGAGGACGGAAAAGTAGACTACAGGTGACCTGATGTTTGACACAAACTTAGGAGCTCGATGACATTTTAACTAAATCTTGTTATTGTATGTCTAGACGTAATTGGTTTTTATTGGTTGTGAATTTAAAATGATTGTCAGTTTGTCTGGTACTGTTGTTAATTGTTAGCGATTTAAAAAAAATATAATAATAATAATTTTTTTTTTGTCTGCCATACAGAGCAGAGCAGAAGTTTGCAGATCACATGAAAGAGAAGTCTCAGGCCAGCAGTGAGTTTGCTAAGAAGAAAAGCCTTCTGGAGCAGAGACAATATCTGCCCATCTTTGCTGTCAGACAGCAACTTCTTAACATCATAAGGTATCATCATTGGTCTGCTTGTAACAATTTTCATCCCTGATTGCCACCTAAACGTCATGCCAATCTATGATGACAGGATATTGGAGGGCTGATTATTTCCAAGCATAGCATAGCAAGCTCAAACTCAGAGGGGTTATAATTTTTATTTTTCAACATAATCTTGACACACTTCTGCCAACATGTTGAAGGGATTCTCCCAAAAAAAAAAAAAAATCCNAAAAAAAAAAAAAAATCCTCCACATCTGACGTCATCATTTGAATCAAAACAGATTTAAGTCCTTTTCGTGTTTGGGAAGAGGTGCAAGCCTGAGGAGGTCAAACCAAATGAGTATGGTGACTGCTAAACCAGTTCAAAGCCACAGTTATGTTAGCGTGCAGAAAGTGCAGAATCAATTTACTGCACATTCGTTTTACCATCTTGTACAACTCACAGAGCCTTGGATACCTCTGGAACTTGTAAGTTACAACCACCAAGCTGAAATTATTTCAGTCTATGTGCAAAAACACCAAAGAATATACTGAATATTTTTTCCATAGCAAATACTTCAGCCCTTGCGCACATCCTTATATGGTAGGCTCAGAATTCATCAATCAGCCCTCATATCCTGTGACTATTTACCTTTCACCCAGCAAAGTGCCCCTCTGAGGCCACAGATGATATGCCTCATTAATGGTATCAGCACTTAGCTGTGATAGTTCAGGTTTTTGAGTGTTTCATTGTGTTCTGCAGGGATAACAGCATTGTGATTGTTGTTGGGGAGACGGGCAGCGGGAAGACCACCCAGCTGACCCAGTATCTGCATGAGGATGGCTACACCAGCTACGGCATGGTGGGCTGTACACAGCCCCGCAGAGTGGCAGCCATGAGTGTGGCCAAGAGAGTCAGCGAGGAGATTGGCAGTAACCTGGGAGAGGAGGTGAGACAGCCGTCTGCTGCTCAGCAGACAATGCATGCATGTAAATCAACATGGAATAAAAATACATTTACTGTTGGTGTAAAGGTAATGCGCTAAGATTTATGTGAAAATGTAGAAAATGATTTTAACTCTTGAGCTACTGGAAATAACCCTTCTCTTTGCTTATTTGTCTAGTTTTGATCATTAGCTTCTCTTGTGTGTATTCTGACGTGAAAATCAGCACACAGACACACACACACACACTTGCACAGTGTGATTGTGTAATGTTTGGTCTGAGATGTCTGTTGTATTAGAACAGTATTGAGTCATACCTTGTGTAACACTGCCATCTAGTGGACATGAAGCAGAAAGCAAAAGTAATGGCAATGAATAGAAAAAGGTAAAACATTTGATAAAACTTGCTGTTACTATGAAACTTGAAGTTTAGTAATATTTTAGTTTAATTACACATAATTTGTTGCTTTTGCTTACATGCCTATGCATATCACATAATGATAATTACCAGTAAGTTCTTTTGATTTCCAGCCACATGAATAGTATTTTTGGCTGATTATTGTAACGGTGTTTCCTTCAGGTAGGTTATGCGATCCGTTTTGAGGACTGTACATCAGAGAAAACGTTGATTAAGTACATGACAGATGGTATCCTGCTCAGAGAGTCACTAAGGGAGTCAGACCTGGACCACTACAGTGCTGTTATCATGGATGAGGCTCACGAACGCTCCCTGAATACTGACGTACTGTTCGGCCTGCTACGTGAGGTCAGGACACACGCGCTAAACATAGAAGTGTTTTGTTATTTCTAAGACAAACATTCAGCTGCTTTGGTGTTTTAATGATAACCCCCTGTAATATGAGCTTGTTGTTTCCTTTTCTGACTGCAGTGTAATTGATGATACTGTCGTGAACCTTTATAAAATTTCTCTCCCTCTCTCTATTGTCAATTTTTTTTATACCAGGTTGTATCTCGACGCACTGATTTGAAGCTCATAGTTACCTCTGCAACTATGGACTCAGACAAATTTGCAGCATTTTTTGGCAACGTACCCATATTCCACATTCCAGGAAGAACATTTCCAGTAGACATTTTATTTAGCAAGGTATGTTTCTGTTTCCATTTTACTTTCTAAGTTCCATTTGACTTGCATGATTTGCTAAAAGCCTGTTGGAAGCCCCAGAGTATGAACAGAGCACAACGGTCAAAAATAGACCTGCCATCGCTTAAATTAATCTGTGCCTTCTACATGTGAAATATATCATTACACTGCAAATAAATCACTAGGTTCAGACATTGATAGTTTTACTTTGCATCATCTTAGAACAATTTTTAATTTTTTAAATGACAATGTAAATATATAGTATAGTATATTCTCCCAAACTAATATTATCTTGTGTTGATAGTAATATGTGTATTTAATCTTGAAACTTTGACAGACATGATATAACAAAATGCTGAAATTTAGGCAAAATGTTTACTTATGCAGATTTCAATTTACTAAATACCATATACAAAATATATTTTTCTGTGACATCTCAGTTGCGTAAATGTTTATATAACTGATAATTTATATTTGATTGTTCATGTTGTTGTAGGTTCATATCAGTGTGTTAGTTTTGTGTTGGGGTCGATTTGGTGTGTTATGGTCTCTGTAGACTCCTCAGGAGGACTATGTGGAGGCAGCAGTGAAACAGGCCCTGCAGATCCACCTCAGTGGGTTATTAGGAGACATCCTCATCTTTATGCCTGGGCAGGAGGATATCGAGGTGAGGGACATGGCAACTATTACCACTTAATCAGATGGCTTGCACGTATTCATGTGGGCATAAAGGAGCACAAACTGCACTTTCCTGTATTAAAAGATGTTTTACAGTACAGTTATTTTTTTTTCCTACTGATCCCTTTGCACATGAAAGGTAAGTTCACCTGTTTCCCAGAAAGTTGGCGTCATGTAACCTTTCCTCAGTCAGAGCTATCCTGCATGTGGGCACACCGTCCGGTTTTAGCCCACGGCGGCATGCAAAATAATCTTGTCGCGCTCCCTGGCTTCTGTGCCTGAACATATCTATAGTGTTAAAGAGGTCTCTGTTGATTTTGTTGTGCTTGAATTGTTTATGCTTGTCCTTGCAGGTGACTTCGGATCAGATTGTGGAGCGCTTGGAGGATTTGGAGAATGCTCCTCCTCTGGCTGTGCTGCCCATCTACTCTCAGCTGCCTTCTGATCTCCAGGCCAAGATCTTCCAGAAGGTTTCTATTTGTCACTGCTTACAGTGATTGCATTTTTATTTGTTATTACACATTTTTCCTTATTACACATGCATGTATTTCAAGAATTTGAACGTAAGTAAACAAAATATGGTTGTCCTCCTGCTGACTGTGTTGTTGTATCTGTTGCCAGGCTCCAGATGGTGTGAGGAAATGCATTGTTGCTACTAACATCGCAGAGACCTCACTCACTGTGGATGGAATCATGTTTGTCGTGGATTCAGGATACTGCAAACTTAAGGTACTTTAAAGCCTCATATATTACTTCAATTTCTGCAAAGATTGTTTCCCTGTGTACAGGATTTAACCAAGCTGACATACTTTCCTTGTATTGAACACTTGTTTTTGTGTCTTTGACCAGGTGTTTAACCCTCGCATTGGAATGGATGCTCTACAGATTTATCCCATCAGCCAGGCTAATGCCAACCAGCGTTCTGGCAGAGCGGGACGTACAGGACCAGGGCAGTGTTACAGGTAATGGATGTTGTCAGCTGTTACCATAGGCATGCATTTATAAACATACAGTATAAACATAGCTACCTAAGACTGTCACTGGACATTCATGTACGATTTATAGTTTTGTAATATTCAAGTTCCTGCAGTGCTGTTCTTAAACTTTGCTTTTAGATGTCAGCAGCAAGAAGGGGAGAGTTGGAACGAGCGCTTGAATCGAAATTATTTCCCCTCTTTGCTGCCTATCTTAGCCCACATGCAGAAATAAACCACCTAAATGAGACCGTTTACAGCATTTATCTTGCTGTCTTATTGAAGCCACCCTGCATCGCTGAAGATGTGACGTCATTTTAGCCAAAGTGCTACAATGCTGCTGTTAGTGCTCCCATTCTTACATTCCTAAAGCTATGTGCGAACAGCTGTCCTCTGATAGTTTGCACAAAGCTTTGAAGACAGTCAGAGGCATGATGGGGGAGAGAGAGGGAGCCCAAATCCTAATCTCTAGACAATTTCATGCAGTTTAACTGTTTACAGCAGGAAAATGTGCCATGAACGACACAGTCGGGGTTTCACCTGACCTGCCTCCTGAAAAATGTACTTAAATGGAGATCGAGTGATGCACATACACACAGTCATACATTTTGCATTGCTAATGAGTTAGGGTGCTTATGGAGGCCCACATATATCAAGATGAATTTTTTTTTTCCCCCGCTCATGCACACAACCTGACATAAATCTGTGAAGAATCAGTTTGTGCACAAAGCTTTACACGGAGAACAGTCAAGGTGTGTGAGAAGCTGTTGATGTGAATATGTGTTAGAGAGGAGACAGGAAGTCATGCTGGTTTGCTCCGCTTGCGTGGAGAATTCCTCACTCAAAGCCCATTTTAGCTGTGACTGCAGGCACTCGCTCACAAGCTCCGACCTCCACACACTCAAATCATTCTGTAATTGCAAGCACAGGCACCAGACAGCTGTAATTGTTGAGGAGCTTTGTTATGTCAACATTTGGAGTTATGGATGTTTCTCTAAACAAACTACTATTGTGCTGCCAAGCTGTTTCTGTTTATTATCATTGCAAATCTGATTCCTTTGGGGTTTTAACTGTTGTGTAAAAACATAAAAACAAAATATCACTTACCACTCAAGTTATAATCACACACCTTTCCATATTAGAATTTATTAATTTTTTTACATTTACGTTAGTGCTAAATAGAATTGGTCCTAAAAAAACAGCCTAGTGGAGCATTTTCATTATGGCTCGGTCTTTACCCACTAAAACAAAAACATATCCAGTATGTTATTTTAGTTTATGATTTTAGATGATCATGCTCTGGTGTCTGTTTCTCTGTGTCTGGCCTCAGACTCTACACTCAGAGTGCCTATAAGAATGAGATGCTGACCACCACCATACCAGAGATCCAGAGGACAAACCTGGCCAACGTGGTCCTGCTGCTGAAGTCTCTGGGGGTCCAGGATTTGCTCCAATTCCATTTCATGGATCCTCCACCTGAGGACAACATGCTCAACTCCATGTATCAACTCTGGATCTTGGGAGCATTGGATAACACAGGTGGGAATCACAGACACACCACTTAATACTGACAATTTTAATGACTTTTGTTTTATTACAAATCATTACCTCTCATTCACAGCAAACTGTGCCCCCCAAAGAAAAACTTTATCAAAAGCTATTTTATCTATAAGATAAAGTTAAACGTAAAATAATTTATGTTTTAAGTCAAATGAGCTCATCAATCTTTTTTTAATTAATTTTACTGTGGAATGAAGAGAGTAAACCACACATGAAAATTAACTGTCTGCAATGTGTGCATCCTAGCACAAACTACACTGCTTCTATTATGATCTGCAAAGTTCACTTCAATGGATGCAGACTATACTGAATGGACTACTGCAGTTGTCTTTACTATACTACTGTCTTATAGTATTAAGTGCTTATTTAAAATGATTATTATTCATATAAAATCAGTAGTTGGCATACATGTTTCAAGACTACATTTTTGTTAAAAAAAACAAAACAAAAAAAAACATAGCTATGTGCCGTCAGTTTTCTTTGCCCTGCCTGTGGTAGCAGGTCTTACTTGATCTCCAACACTCTTGTATCAGGCTCAACAACAAAAGTCTTCCTCCTTTTGAGGTGGAAGATGAAGCTATAAAAACTTTCATGTTTGGTATTTTCCTCCTCAGCATCACTTTGAGGTGCTACACAGTGATGCTGATGCCACAAACAGAAGCAGGAGACTGGCATCAATAAAGGATGTTGCAGTGATGATGCAGACTCTGCAAACAGAGGTGGAGGACTTGTGAGGTTTAGCAGTGGAGTAATTGCCCAGTAAATGATCCTGTGTGTGATTTGTCTGGTTGGGTCTCATTTCTGTCTCGACCGTAGCCAGATTCCAAGGGATTTAGGGATATGGGAACTTTCTGATGATTCCTTGTATGGTGTGTTAACAGCAGATTATCTCTGATTAAGGCTTACCTGCCCCAAACTGGATGTTCTGCTTCTGATTTTCCTCCTCATAAGCTTCTTAGACTCCGTCGTCTAATCATTTACATTAGAACCTGCAAAGTTTTGATGTCAGCCCCCCCCCCACAAGTACTCTCATCTGTCAGCAGTTTATCTTCATCTGTTTAAGGTGACAGACAAGTGTCACACTTTTCTGGCTTCTCCCTCATGCCATCAGGTTATTTATGGAAAAGAAGTTCTTCCGTTCCTACATTCTTCACCTCTCATATACTTTTATGTTCTCCTGGCTGGCTGCGTAATTGTGGCTTCTCGTCTTTTCAGGCGCTCTGACACCGACTGGACGTCTGATGGTTGAGTTTCCCCTCGACCCCGCCCTCTCCAAGATGCTGATTGTCTCCTGTGACATGGGCTGCAGTGCTGACATCCTTATCATTGTGTCCATGCTGTCCGTGCCAGCCATCTTTTACAGACCTAAGGTACAGCTTATTTATCACAAGCAAACCTTGCTATTTCATATTTGCCACGTCTACAGGATTAAAACTTCACAGTGGACGCACTATCAAAATAATGCAGAAGTGAGAAATGAAAGAATCTGAGAGTTGTACGAGCATACATTTTTAGAAATCCGTTTGTTTTTGCATCTTACACTTTTAATTACACTTTTGATCAGTTTAAATAATTTGTTTTGTTTAGGACAGTGGTCTTTAGTAGGAAAAAAAAAATCATAATGTTAAAATTCTAGTTAGGAAATAATCCCTATGGAAATTCCATCCCTGCAGGGTCGTGAGGAGGAGAGCGACCAGGTGAGGGAGAAGTTTTCAGTCCCTGAGAGTGACCACCTGACCTACCTTAACGTCTACATGCAGTGGAAGAACAACAATTACTCCAGCATCTGGTGCAACGACCACTTCATCCACACGAAGGCAATGCGCAAGGTCAGACCGCCTCTCCGATCTGTCCAAACCCTCTGCTTCCTGGATGAAAACATGCATCTTTTAACCAGATAAAATCTAAACTGCCTCAGCTGAAAATTTTGATTTTCTTGTTTTTAGTTTGGTGATTGATTATAGGTGTTGACAGCTGCTGTGATTGCGGAGTTTGATACTGAAATAGACCAAGTTATTGCTGGACAGTAGTGATGAACTTTCTTCAGAAATAACTGGATAGCTCTTCCACATTTACAAAGAACTTTTCTAGTTTTTTCTCATTTTTATGTGCTTTATTGGGATCTAGCAGCAAGATTGTCTTGCTGCTTAATAATTCCATTGTTATATTATGTATTTTCCACTACTGATACAACTTAATTTTCTTTCTTGGGGCTCCTTTTAACCCCCCCTTGACCTAAGTCAAGAGATCTCTCTTTGAATTGGCTCTCTAGATTTAGGAAGTTTTTCCGTGTTTTCCTAGAGAGCGTGCATGGGGTCGGGGTTCATTGCTCTAAGTGAGACATTGGATGTCATACTGAGCTCTAAACGTGACCTGGCTTTTCTGTAGGTGCGTGAGGTGCGCTCCCAGCTGAAGGACATCATGGTGCAGCAGAGGATGAACCTGGTTTCCTGCGGCTCAGACTGGGACATCATCAGGAAGTGTATCTGTGCCGCTTACTTCCACCAGGCTGCAAAGCTCAAGGTACTTTATCCACTCCGGGTTTCCCCCAGTTCACGTTGCAGCTGGTGGCAAGTGGTTGTGGTAGATTTATAGCAGCGTAATTACATAGTCGTGAAATCTTCCTTCTAGCCTGAGATTAACACAGCACTAAAATCTGAAGGGGGATTTGAAAACATGACTTTATAATCAAGGTTCCCCATTTGACTTATGAGTAACCATCTAACCCCTGCAATAGTGGCAGTGCTGGAAACTATAAATTTATTTTCCTGCTATCTCTGGAGAAGCAAATAAGCCTGTATGACCTGCTTGGCTCTGGCCTTAAGTGTGTGAGTGTGCACATGCATGAGTGCATACACACACTCACACACACAATGGCAAGCTAAAACAAGTTGGGTTCAATTTTCCTTATCCAGTGGACAGAATCTCTGATTCACGCTTTATTTTGATTGCTGCGTTTGCTCGCAGGGCATTGGTGAATACGTGAACGTGAGGACAGGCATGCCGTGTCACCTCCACCCTACCAGCTCCCTCTTTGGTATGGGCTACACCCCTGACTACATCATCTACCACGAGTTGGTTATGACCACCAAGGTAAAGATTGACACCTGCAGAACATGATTAGCAGCAGACCAAGATGTGATATCACTGATATTTTAACCTGTGCTTTGTCTGGCAGGAATACATGCAGTGTGTGACTTCAGTGGATGGAGAGTGGCTGGCAGAACTCGGGCCCATGTTTTATAGCATCAAACATGCAGGAAAGAGCAGACAGGTAAGAAAACATGCTTATCATTTTTGTGCAGGTATACTCTCAGTTGCTGCTTCAACTAAAACACACCTGTAATGTTTTTCTCCTTTTCTCACCACTCCTCTCTCTCTTCCTCCAGGAGAATCGGCGACGGGCCAAAGAGGAGATCAGCAACATGGAGGAGGAGATGAACATGGCTGAGGAGCAGCTGCGGACACGTCGGGAGGAACAGGAGAAGAAGAATAGCACCAGCAGCATTAGGTAAGTCAGCAGCCATTTCGCCTCTTTTCGACTCCTCATCACACATTTGCCCTCATCCAACAGTCATTCCCCGCGGCCCTCATTTTCCATCCACAGTTAAGACAAACTGTTTAATTTACCTAACTCTCTGCCAATGCATATCTCCACCTCTCCCTCTCTCATTCCCTCCACCTCTCTCTGCTCCACCTCTCTCGCTCTTCATGATGAGCTTTTCTCACCTCTGGTCCCTCCAGACGAGACAAAAAGAAATAATATTGACTCCTGGCTGACCCCCATTACTGCAGCAATTTAAATTGTACCACAGAAGAGCAGAGAAAGGAGGGAACGTTCATTTTCAAATTAGACCAAAAAAAAATTAATTTCACACCCATCTACAAGCTTTACAGAGAGAAATAAGCCTATAAAGACTGACTTTAAAAAGAACTTTTATTGTTAATTAATCACCTGGTTTATCTGAGTTTGTGGAACCATCTGTGATGAATTTTTGAAAATAATCACACTAGCGCTCTGGAATTAGATTAAAAAAGGGGAAGTTGGACATGTGTTAATGAATGTCGTCTGTTCCTCTGGGCTGATTCTGATCCTCCTGCAGGCCACACAAGCATCTCATCATTGAGTTTGGTGTGACCAGGATGAAATAGTCCATCTTTTCACCTCTCTTTCTCTCTCTCTTTTCACCAGCACACATCAGTGGTGTGAATTAGAATGACCTAGTCGTTTTTCTTTTTCCAAATTTGACCGTGTTTAAATGTAGAATAGAGTGAATGTAGGGTTGAAAACAATCTGTTGATTAATCAGATAGGTAACAGAAAAAAAGCAGGGAAAACCATTTTCATAATTGGATAATTGTTTGAATCACTTATTCAGTAAAAATCCTTAACATTTGCTGGTTCCAGTTTTTCCAGTGTGAGAATTTGCTGCTTGTCTCGGTTTCATATCACCGCATATTGAGTACTTTGGGTTTTTAAGTGGCGCTCTGAGAAACAAAGCTATTTTCAAGCTGTCACTTGTGATGAACCTGTGATGCACAGTTGTTATTTTTGCCTTTTTATATAGTAAACAATTAATTGTGTAATGGAAAAAAAAATGTAAGGCTACAACTAATGATAATTTTCACATTTGATTAATTATTGTGTCAAAAGTGTTATATGTAAATCATCACAGAATTCCACAGCCTAAAGTGATGTCTTCAAATTGCTTTTGTCAAAAAAAAAAAGTTATTCAATTAACCAGTGACATGTCAGACAGAAAATTTGATAACCTGGAACCAGCAAATGTTTGAGAGTTTAACTTGATAAATGATTGAAACAATTGTTTAAATCGTCACTTAAATCTTTCTGCGTCAACAAAGTGATTAAGTGTTTCAGGACGAGTAAAAATAACCAGTCGATATTGCACCCCCACGTGGGCATTTTCTAAATGCATTAGTGATAAATGCTCACTGTGGGGGGGCCGGTGCAGCTACAGGCAGAGCACTTAAGACCCTGTAGAACCGGATTTGTGTTAGCACCACTGATCATATATGTATACGTTGACCATGTACTTACAGATACGTCTACATTTGAATACATTGCTTTTTTAAAAGTAGTATGGGCTTTCGTATTGAAGGAACTATGATCATTTCAACTGAAGAGAAGGGGGGGGGGGGGGGGNGCTGCAGGTATATTGTGAGGGAGAGAGGGGGAGACATGAGGGGAGAGTGTGGGGAGTGTCAGGGTGTCACACTGCTGTAATTAAAGATGATAGATTGTGCTGTCAGAAGCATCAGGTTCTTCGTCCCGAACACTCTCCACACACACACACCAGCAGCCTTTCCACTCTCCTCCACTCCTGCTGCTTTCACGGCATTCAGCTGTACCCACTCGTCCTTTTGCTGCACAGCCGTCACCTAAAGGAAGACATTTACAATATTTGATTCTACAAACAAAAATGACTGCACAATGAAGCAGATAGCTATGCTAATCTTGAACTTTGTCTTTCTTTTGACTTTTCTCTGGCTTAGGGGATTTAAAATCTGCACTCCAGGAAGAAGAGAAGAGGTCCCCATGACACCCAGGCATACCCCCACCCGCTTTGGACTGTAGACCATCTCCTGGAAGTGTCTCCCACACCCTGACTGTACCAACATAAGTAAACACTATAACTTAGCTCTGCCATTTATCCCCCCCCCCNCCCCCCCCCCCCAGCTTGGCTAAAATCAGGTGCAGTTCATCTACAGGCCACTAGAGTGAGAACTTGTATAAGGCACAAGACTCCAAAGAGGAGCTCCATTAAAACACCGTCCTCCCCTGTTAATCAGCCCACAGCTGTAGCCATGGTACACTGCAGCCTTTATTTCTCTGATATATCATGGAAAAAATAAATAACTGTCATGTTGTTTTATAGTCAATATTTATTTGCTATGACTGAATGTGATTATCACTGAAGTGTTTTTACAGATGGCTAGGTCCCTAACAACAATAATTTCCTCTATTCTGTTGCATTTTCTCCATCTTAACTGTATTATCAGTGGGAAATTGATAGTAAACAGGGGTCCAGTTTCAGTTTTCTTTACCTTTTGGCATTTGTATTTACTAGTTCTAGACGTTACTGGTTCATCGTGAATTCTGCAGCTACTTTTCAGCTTTCATCTCACCTTTAAGAGATGCATTTCCTATTCTTCATTTGGCTGACCTCGCTCCCTGGTGAGTTGTGTTGAGCTGTGTGTACTGCTATGAAGTGCTGCTCTATAGACTGAAGCACCTTCTAAAACTACTTATGGCATGAGTGTCTTCAGAATTTAGAGTAATATTCCTAAAAACAAAACAAAAACTTTTATGGTTTCAAAACAGCAACAAATTTCCTTGATGTTTTTCCTCAAAGTTTGAATGATTTTTTTTTTAACATTTGGCTCCAAATACCTATTTTAAACAGTAAAGTACTATACAGTTGTTTATGTATAGTACTACTATTCCCTCTGTTTTGTCTTTTTTTTTTTAATATGGAACTGAGACTATCAGGAATTGCAAATGGATTTTGTTCTCTCATTGTCTTTTGTGAACAGAGAAATAAATGGTAGATATTTTTTTAATCCTAAGTGTTCTGGATATAGTAAACCTTGATATGGACAATGGATTGCAGAATTATGCCATTTAGCAGCACATTTGTGAGTGTGGCAAAGCGGCGAATGACCAATCAATACAGTCAAGATAAATATCTGTAATTTAATATAAATACCTTCGGGAGGCAAATGAAATTCAACCAATTACTGTATGACTGAGCAAATGAAGAACAGTGGTGAAAATTCAACCATTTGTCACAACAAGACAATAGTGAATCAGGTACTGATAAGGCAGAGAGGTGAAGCAACATTTCTTCATTAACTTTAGGAACAATGTAGGACAATTTACTTCATTCAGAAACTGTCCTGCAAATCAACTGGCTTGCACGTGTTGAGCCTTTTCTTGGGCAAACGCTCTGAGCCCTGAGTAGCACAATACATAAATATAAATGCTAAGCTTCCTGTAAGCTAAATAACCGAGGCGGTCATCATGAAATCTATAGTGGTTGTTTTATTTTCAGCTTTACAGGCAGGAGCTGAGGCAAGTAAAACTGATCAGAGCGAATCAAAAACCATCCATCCCTCCCTTACTCAGGCACTCACACCCACAGATGTCACACATCTACATGAGTGATCCCGAGGCTTTGAATCCACTCAGCTGTAAAGATGTTGATATGCTTTAGATGAAGATGCAGTCTATGTGGGTGGATCTTGTGTCTGGCCTTATTGAAGCTGTATGTAAATCTTCAGGTCACAAGACTGCTGAATAAAAGCCTGGATGGTGTTTCAGTCTTTATCAAGGTTATGCTGACACTTCTTGATGCCTTTCAGCTGAAAGCTCTCGTGCGAGCTGCCATCCACTTGGAAGGATGACACAAAGAAGGTGGCTTGCATTTGATTTCTTTAAGAGTGCTGTTCAACAACTCCTGATCTGTTTCTCGACTGTGTACAAACAGAATCACTCTGCAGCGCTCCTTTCTTGTTGGTCAGTGTTATTCTCCAGCTCATTGAAACCCTTATGCAAATAGGCATGATTATCAGTGCTCCTTCCAGCACCTCAATTCTCCACGTCGTCTTGATTGAATGTGGCAGGCGGGCAGAGGAGGGAACAGCTATAATGGACTCCACCAACTTTAATGAGACAAATCTCAGCTCTGGGCTGACATTTTGAAATAGTCCTTGTGAATGACAGTGTCAGCAGTTACCTTTACCAAAGCTTTCCTGGGAAGGTCCCAGTAATGATGGAGGGAATTAAAATGGCCTCCAAGGCGGTGAAGATGGGAGCCATAGGATTAAAGTGCAAAGCCACACCTTTCAAACGAACTCCTCTTCAGCCACACCCCATGATAAAGAAGCTGCCTTTTCATAAGAGCAGAGCTCTCGCTTCTGCTGACTACATCTCGTCACTCTGAGATTTCATAGAGGGATTATGGTGAATCCTAGACGTTGACCGCTGTGAGATTTGTTGAGATGTGTTGTCCCTCACATTAACTGCCCCC
>VXCM01000159.1:43358-106620 GCA_014773175.1 Lucifuga dentata
CCCCCCACCCCCTCCTCCCCATTGTGTGTCTGGTTGCAGACAGGGACAAGCTTTGCTGTCATTACAAACTTAATAAGAGAAGAAGTGAGATTGATGAGAAAAACAACGGCATCAACTGCTCTTTTAATTAACTCCTGTCCCATAATGATGCTGGGACAGAAGCATGGAGCGAAGAATGAGACATTTTCTTTCTCTTACCACCCTTTTCTGTTTTGTTGTCTCGCTCACCCCTGATAATGAACAGCCTTCTGGGACCCAATTACATCCAAGCCTGCATTAGGAGCACAGCAGGCCCAGTGGAAACTTCAGTTGTGTTTCTCCTCGCTCCCCCCTCCTACCCTGCTGGAGATGGCCTTCACTTGATTGAATTTTGAATGTTGCTCCCCCCCCCAACCCCCTCACCAGTCACTTACCTTCACCAGTCCTGAACCCACATGTGGTTTACGATGGAAACAGGAGGCCATGTCTGCTTGTTGTTAGCTGTCCTTCACTTTGCACTGATGGAGAGGCTTTGTATGTGGAATAGGCTGCTTGGGTTGATACACAGGGGTTAGATGAAAACCTCTGGTGCTGTTGGGCAGCTCGGCAATTGTCCCTGCAACAAACAATCTTGTCAGGCCTTGTAAAGGGACATTGGTCAAAATCAGAGAATTGTTACCTTGAGATTTATAAACTGAATAAACACTATGATGGGATGTGATTTAAAAATCCATTCAGGTCAGAGTGGGTAGATGCTTACAATCAGTCAAGCTTCAGCGTTGCTTTTTTGATGCTTTGAAGACAGTAAACTGAAATATAACATTGTTAGGTTTGGTAAAACAATTTTCCTTATTTTCCTAAAAGAAAAAAAAAAATGCATCCGTTTGAAAACACAAAAAGTCAGTGTCTTTCTTATTAAAAATGAAACTAGAAACCAGGAAATATGGCCACCTCTGGAAAGCACTTTTAAGGTTGATGACCTTTCTTGATCAGCACATGGCCTAAATAGCAATTAAATGAAAACACACATGCAAATATATTTAAAAAATAAATTCTTGTAGGTTGACACAAAATGCAAATCATACATTCTCAATAAAATTATATATTTGAATTGGTAATCTTTTTTTTTTTTTTTTTTTTTTTTTTGTTGCTGAAAATCAGCATATTATGATCCATGTAAGGAATAATCATACAGACTTTACTATGGCCTTGATGGCCTTCACAAGATATGTACAGTATGTGATGGCTGAGCGTCTTTTAGATAGGAATTGCTACTAAATGCAGTGCTTGGGAATATCCAAGACATTAATAACAATTATTGGTGTTCTTTAGTTTCCTCAGACACCTTAAGTGTTGCGTATTGACTGCTGTGCTGGTAAGAATGTTGCCTATTGATTTAGCCGAGGCAGAAACCGATGGTGTCCTCTTCCTGTAAGCCTGGAATTAATCCTTACATGCTGCCAGTGAGTGAATAGCTTACAGCCTCCATCCCAGTGACTGGAGAGCCACTCACAGCTTCTGTATGAGCTCACAGCAATTCCTGGCTGCTGCCTTCTGCAAAATCAAAACAAGAGACAGGCACAAAAAAATGAATAGAATTACAGGCTGCTGCAAGAAAGACAACAGCTGCAGTTTCAGAGGAAACAGGACAGAGTCAATTACTACAATTTCTAAACAACGAAGAATGCTTTGAATATCTGTTATATCAGTTAAAGTGGGCTTTTAATAATCTGTATTCTGGTTTTAACATATCTCACTGCTGCTTTTGTGAATATCACTACCATACAAAATAACAGAAACTACTTACTTCTCTTGTAAATGCAAGAAACCTAAGAGTATTGCAGCATCCAGTAATAGCATCACTGATCCATTGTCTTATCCCTAAACAACACTTTCTGTATACTGTACTAGCCTGCTTGGTTTACCTCCCTGTGGACCGTATGGTTACTAACGGCTCATCCACTATTGCTTAGGGGTCTTATTTTGTTCTAGAAGAAAGACTTTATACTGTCAAACTCAGACATCCCATGTGATTGAAGGCCGATAGGCATGGAACTCTCAGAGCTGCCCTCAAAGCTGCAACAATGCCCGCTTTCACACAGCCAACTTCTGGTGGGTGGAGTGGAAGAACAAAGGCAGACTTGTTAGAGTTTAGATGCCTTTATTATTCTTTTATTTGGCTGCAGTTTCTTGTCTGTCTGTCCATATTCATTAAGGTTTTGCTGCATAGGCTTGGCGGCGTTTGCAGCTCGAGGACTAGTTATGTTATTCTAGGTTTTATAAAGTATCAAGCACTGTGCTTTTTGAAGAAATCACCATTAATATCAACTAAATCTTTTAAAAAGTAGATTAATATTCCTTTAAGCTACTAAAATGTGCATCTAACATGTACTTCAACAATCAACTTACGAGAATGACATGATTTTGTAAAGCTCAAAACTTTGGTTTTACAGCCACAGCTGTTTTCTTCAACCCCATTTCCAACACTAGAAGGAGCTGTTTCCATTAAAAAGCTGCGATAAGTCGAACAAGTTAAGCATCTAGAAACTTAAAAGCCCAGATGTTTTTCTCAGGAGTTGATGAAGACTACAACAGGGGAGTGAATGTTGGACTTCATCAGGTGGACAGAACCACGTGGTGGGTTGCTCATGTTTCTCTGTCTGTTGAATGCATAAATAGGCCATTGTTTGCTAACACAATAGCTAATATGTTTATAATCGATAAAATGCCATTACTCTGTTTCAGGCAACTTGTTTTGGAGTTGTTCTACCACCTAGTGACCAAAAATGGATTATTTCAGCTTTAAGTGAAGTACACAAATACATCTTTGAATCTATTTAAAATATGAAAAGTCTAGTCATTCACAACAACCTGGTGAAGTAAGCATGTTCCACTCTCATGGATTGTAAGTGCTTCTCATTAGAAGATAAATGTCCCTGAAATTGGAACCGTGTAATCCCTAAAAGAACACTGATGTTCTCATCAGTCTGGTTGCTCACACTAGGGGACTTCTCTCCAGGCCCTCACACACTTACAGTAAATCAAAAACAAGACTTTAGCTCTCTGCTTGACTCTCACAGACAGTACATCTACACACACATTGCAGTATGTTTATGCACTATACTCTGATTTTTGTCTGAGGAGAGACAAAATCTGCATGTATTACACAATCTGAGTATGAGGGAAATAGATGCAGAGGTGGCTTGCTCTGATTAAAACCTTTACGTGTACATGCCTGAATAAATCAATTTACAACTGCATAATCACATCTATTACTCTGAGAGGGAATACTTTGATTTATGCCGATTTCAATCTAATTATGGAGTTTCTAGACATTTGAAACAAATGTTTTGCCTTAATCCAAGTATAATAAAAGTTTGTAATGTGCATGTAAATTTACTGCATCACAGCACAACTAAAGCACAGTAGAGTTCATTCAGACAATACATGCATTAGAACTGCTCAAAAACACCCAGACCACTGTTTTAATGCACTTTGTTATTAGGCATTACTGCCTCAGATCTGTTAGGTTACTTAATTTACAATTAAGTGAGCTCATGACCAAAGGGTTGCCGGTTCAATCCCTGAACTGGTAGGAGAAATCTGGGTTGGGGAGGTGAATGAGCAGCGTCTGCCCCACCCTAATTATCAGAGGCACCACTGAGGTGCCTCTTGAGCAAGGCACCTAACCCCCATATGCTCCAGTGGCCAGCAGAGAAGTCTGTGGTTGTACTGGGCAGCTTCCAGGTGTGAATGTATGTGAGTGTGTGAGCAGAGCATTCCTGAAAAAGAGCATTTGACTCTCAGTGAGCTAACCCTGCATAAATAAAGGTTAAAAAAAACAATCTCTGTTGTCACTCACTCTTTTTTGTGCCTTTTCCTATTACCTAAAGGTAAACTGAGCAGATCTCCAATGTAGCTGGAGGAAAAAAAGACTAATGTGCTACAGTAACAATGTTTCCACAATCCCCAATCAACAATTACTTCCTTTTTTCTGTGTCAAAACACAGCCTCCCTTATAAAAACGATTGGATAAAAATGTTTGATGGGTTTATTTTTTGTAAACAGGTCTCCAGCTAGATGTAAATTCCAACAAAATGCTAATTTGCTCTGCTCATTCTGGCCAGGCTTCCACAATGTCCCAATCCCTCTTAAGCTTCTTGTTGACCACATCTGTCAGCTTTGTGTACACAATTGGCTTCTCAGCTATTCCAACTGCATTGTTAATGTCTGTCCTTTGTGCCGCTCAATTCCACTGGAATAAACAGAATCACACATGCAAAATTATTTTCTAACACAGATAATTAACAGAAGAAACAATCCCAAGTATGAATAATAATGTGCCTCAGTAACAATATAACTTTTGAGCATGGGAAAAGGAGGGATTTGGATGCCAAGGGGAATGAGCTTATCAAATAAAGCTTGAAAATGTGCAGTGAATGAAATGAGTCAATCATTTTAATGTGAGATGGGAGCCCTGAGGAGAATAAATAAGCAATCGCCACATCATGCAGGGAGAACAAATGAGCATAGTACACAATTAGGCAGGGTCACATTCTGCCAGAGCTGTGAGCGTGGGGTGGGCTAATGAGCTGTGTGAAAGTGTGTCTGTGTGAATGTGTAAAGGAAGAGACAAATAGGAAGTAAGAGATGAAAAAATGTATCCCAAAATTCTGATGTACAGACTTCGACAGCCAGCCAGCCACACAAGCTGCAAGTCAGGTGAGAGACAAAGATGAAAGTAAGGCGAGCTGGTGGAGAAGAGGTAGGCTATCAGTCGATTTGGCATCTGGGGCAAGTAGACATGCAGCGAGACAGCAATGGGCAGGTACACAGCCAAACAGACAAAAAGAAGAGAAGTGCCTCAAAAGGACCAACAGCACAGGCTTTCAAAGGCGACTCATAGTTATTAACTATTCAGTCACATAAAGGAGAGCTGAAGGCGTGAAAGGTTGCGGACCGAAGCACTTTTGCTTCAGTGCATTAAGAGCCTGGTCCAGCACTCTGGCTGCGTGAAAGAAAAATAGATTGCCTCCCAGGAAGATGACTACTCAAAGGAGTTTGCTTTTTCCCCTTAATAACAGCAATCTGCTGTGAAAATCTAATCCCAAGTACCATTTACACTGAGTCTAGATAACTTCTGCTCAGAAAAGTGTACAATATGAATATTTCATTCCCTGATATACAAATAAACAAAGCAGCCACCCCACCCCACCCTCCCCCGTCAATCAGGGGACATTCTCAAAGCAACTGAGCTGGAAGAGCAAATTGCTAACGAATACTGTGCTGCTAGAAATGCCCGTCTTGTATTTAACTGAAAATACAACTCTTCACAAGAACACAACATCTAAATAGTTTATACAGGGGTGAACATGACCCTTATGATCATAAAAACAAAATCTTTTAGTGAAACATTCAATGTTGATAACCTGCTTGACATACATACAACAGCATTCCAAGCATAAACGTCCATCAATTGAAGTAATAGCTCCGTCTTTGCCATTAAAGTCAGATATGGATGCACCCTTTAAGCCCCACCCTCTCCTTCTTGCTGACCTAATTCCCCCCTCCTCAGTGGTGGATAAGAGGAATCAGAAGTCCATCCATATGCATGGACAACTATCAGCAGAAGGATGTCAGGTCTGAGCCTGGCCAGCTCTCTAAAAGTACAGGTAATGACACTTAATGAAAGCTGGGGAGCCATGCTCAGAGAGGGAAAGCCTGTGTCTGTACCCCCCCCAATCCAGCTCAGGTCCTCAGACACC
The DNA here is from genome assembly GCA_014773175.1 of Lucifuga dentata. NCBI lineage: Eukaryota > Metazoa > Chordata > Actinopteri > Ophidiiformes > Bythitidae > Lucifuga > Lucifuga dentata. Next base: position 49,103 of record VXCM01000159.1, read on the forward strand.
ATAAATAAACAAACGTGTTGCATGAGAATANCCCCCCCCAATCCAGCTCAGGTCCTCAGACACCATAAATAAACAAACGTGTTGCATGAGAATAGATGTGCTATTTCCCTAGCGTCTCATACCATCCACTTATTTATCTATTTGTAGTTATTCTGTGACTCCATAGTTTGCTTTCAGTCCACCTCTGTACTCCAGGCTCCCTGCAGGCTTTTTGTTTATACCAAAACATTAACTGGCCTTCACTGAAGACGCCCTGTGGCCCTTAATGGGTTGAGCTTGTATCTGCTCTCACGCANAAAAAAAAAAAAAAAAAAAATGCAGACACAAAGAGTTATCAGAGAATTTTACATTCTCCAAACAAATATTCAGACAGCTCCACTCTTCTTATCAAGCACACTCTTCACTTCATCTTCCCTGTATTAATAAAACTCAACCAAAGCTTTAATCTTATTAATTGTGCTTGTTCCAGCATACAAAGCAGCACTTATGCTTCCTGTGATGCAGGTGATATGGAATAGAAATATGGATATGGAAATAGAAAGCACAGGGGAGACCAGTGCTGGTTGTGTTGAGGAAGAAGAGGAGCAGCCTGGTGAGGCTCAAAGTAAACAGAAGGAATGAGGGGATAGAGAGGCTCTTCTTAGCACAAGCCTCTAATCAGTACAGTCAACACATGGCTGATTGGGTTCACATCTTTTCCCTTGCTCTCCCTCTGCATCTGTCCTTCCACCACAAAAACTTATCCCTTCCATCAGCCCCCATTTCCCTGGGTTCAGTTTGAGAGGATATCAGATAGGAATGTATTTCAGGCAAATGCCAGCTAACACAAATCTCTTACTTAGGGGCAAGGTGGTATTGGCAGAGCAAAAAGAGAGTTTCGACTGTGTAGGACACCATTTCACCAATACCCTGTTCTCGGGCAACACATATAAAATTCATATTCTATTTAGAAAATGGTAGCAGTTTCCATGGTGATGCTTGAGTGACATGTTTACTTAAGGTGTCCCATCTGGTCTGAGTAAGCAGAGGGGTTATCGCCAACACTAACAGTGGCTCACACTCATCTATCTGTCTTTCTGGCCAGAGGACAGGAAGTCCTCGTGATCAGCTGGGTGAAATTTTATGTCCTCAGGAGACACAAACTGTGATCTTGAGAGGAGACTTTGTCCCTCAATATATCTCAGCTAACTGCACAAATGTGTCTTCAGTGTTAACAAGCTACAGCCATCAGTGGAGGCTGAGCCGTACAGGTGATAGGTGGGACGTCTGCCAGGGCCGAGCAGATCAGAGTGAGAGTCATCCTGAGTACTTAAGGAGAGGAATGGTTAAGATGGTTGTATGTAAAGAGTGTCTGCTCTGGGAGATGGAGACTAGCTGACATATGCTGGTGCAGCATTAGCAGCAGGGTCCAGCAGGACCCAGAAGCACCACCTAGGGGGGACGGAGGACTTGAAACACAAACGGACAGGCTGTTCAGGGCTCTCAGGCTGCTGATTTCACAGCCAGAAAACACAGACCATTAGTCACACAAACACGCTGAGGCCTATGCTAATCCCAGAACAGGAAAAATCAACATGACAGCCAATAAATCCTCAGTGTTATGCAGCAGCTTTGCTTTTTAGTGATACTGTCTGTGATGTGCTGGTGACTGTTTGTATTGACCGGTGTTTTAGATGACCCACTCAGGAAACACTCGCTCTCTCTCTGAAAGCTTGCTGCTTTGTCACTGACACTGTCTCTGGAGCCTGCCAGAGGAAAAGCAGAGAACATGTAGTCACAGGAGGAGCTGGTATAGATTTACAGCCTCCCTTTTGTAAGAGAACCGGGGTCCTTGCCAGAACTATCATAGTGTAGAATGATCGAAGAAAAAGCCACTGATCCACTGACGGGTCAGAGTCTCGCTTACAAACTTGTTCCAAGGACGTAGAAAGAAGGAACAAAATTATGATATCAGGACATGGGACTGTGTGCGATATGGTATCACTAATACTCATTATCTATTGATCAAGTGTATGGAGATTCTGGCATGAATGTTGCATTGGTCATTCAAACTGGTCTAACAACACAAAGTGCTGAGTAGTAGAAGATTGCAAGCGGTTTTCTGTGAAGAAGAAGAAGAAGAAGAAGAAGAAGAAGAAGAAGACAGTGTTTGGATAGTATGGAACTATTTGGACAAATAAAGTCGAACAAAATTGAAAGTTTCAGCATATACCAGATGATTAGTTATGATGAAGATAATCCTTTGTGTTTTTCTTCCATGTTTCACAAATAAGAATATTTGTTAAAATAAAAAGTTCATATGACCACTGCACATTATAGCCCAAAATAGTAGTTGTGAACCTTTTGATAAATGACTGTCATGACTTTAATCAGGTCTCTGCCATACTAAAATATTTAAACTATACTTTAAACTATACTGCTAACTCAGGTACTTTCTCAAGGCTTGTGTTTGTTTGATGCCTGATATACATGAATAAAACTGAAAATGCTTGTGACAATTTGACATCGCACTAAAATAGCAGTAAGTTTTGGTCAGTGTGTTTTTTATCTTTCATGGTATATACACAATACCTGTATCTCAGTACTACCACTGAGGTGCCTTGAGCATTAACCCGTAGCTGCTTAGTGGCCAGTAGAGAAACCTCTGATTCCTGATGTTCTGAGCAACATCTAGGTGTGAATGTGTGTGAGCAGGGCATCCTGCCAAAGAGCGTCAATGCTCAGCACACCTACCCTGAATAAAGTCTAAAAAAACGTTTGTAAATTTTGAATCTTCAGACCTCAAGTCACAGTCTCAACACCATTCTGCACATGTGCACGCACGCATGTGCGCGCGCACACACAGAGGACTGTATTTCACACACTGTTGCATTTGAGAACAAAGGGTATAACTTCATTCTGTCCACTTTCGTATGAGATCGATGACCTTATTGCTTAGCTCTTCCATTTTCTGTTTTCATTCATGTAGCAATATTATATTATGACGAAACATTATACTGTGGATTAACTATTGACTGAATATATAGTCTATGGATAGAAACCAATTATGCAACAACAGAGAGACCTCAGCACTTTTGCAGTGTGTATTAAGTCCTTATCACAATACGTCCCTGCACCAACTGGCTGACGGTGAAGACAAAAATTGTCTGACTGCCTTGACTGGGACAGAGAGGGAGAATAAGACAGCGAAAATGAAGGAGAGAATAACCAAAGGGGACAGTGGCATGGAGAAGGATTTATAAAAAAGTTTCTATATCTCCAGACTTTTGCTCGATGGACTCTACTGCATGTATGTATGTATTTTTGTTTGATCTGGGCACATTAGGAGCAAAGCTACTTTCTCCACATTTATGAATGTTATAATCCTCCTAGAGTACAAACAATGCTAGCAAAACCAGCCTGGAGGGAGTCAAAACAAAGAGAAACTAATGCAGGCCTGTGTGTTGATTACCATACTTTCATTTACAAATCACTGCTAACAGTTGCTCCTCATTGAACTCTCTTGATGATCCCTCTGCTGTTGTTTATGTGGGTGGCAGTGAAAAATACAATTTAGGTGATTACTTTCACTGGCTTTTTTGTGAAATAATAAATTGTGGATTTAAAGATTAAAATATGGGCATAGCCTATCAGCAGCTACCCTGTTATGCCACTTGTTTTCCCAGTTTTAGCCCTACAGCCAGATCCTGTTAGACAGAGAAAAAGGGGCTGTGTGCACACCACCGCCATCACAATGACCTTTCCACAAGCCCAGGGAGCATGCAATGCAGAGGAGAGGCAATAAAAGTAATGAAAGAAGCAAAGGCAATTAAAGTGGTGTGTGTGAGGGGAGCGTGGCGGAGATGAGCCTAACTGGAGGCGGCCCTGGAATGCACTACAGCTCCATATCCCCCATAATCCCTGTGTGATCGCAGAGCAACCCTGGTGTGCTCCCAAGTCTGATCATCCTCTCGCAGCATTCACCAGCTAATCCATGCAAAAGGACAGCCATACACACACGAGCGCAGGCAAACGGACACGCACACACAAAATGCATTCATATATACTCACTCATAAAAACACAAACACACACACACACACACACACACACACACACTGCTATAGTAATTATTGTAGGCTGCATACAATATGTACTGTACAAAAGTGAGGAACTTACCAAAAATAAATTACGAACACAAACACATACAGGCACAAACGTTCACGCATGCACGCACACATGCACACGTGTTTTTAGTTCTAGAAAATGAGTTGCTCTCTTCTAGCCCTCTGTGGCGCAGCGTTTCCTCACGGCCAGTGAGAATCATTAATGCCCTTCCTCTGATGCAGCCACACAACCAACAGCAATTATTTCTAAGTGCAAAAAGTGAAAACAGACAGCTAACGCACAAACATACACGGCACATAATCATTATTTTTTTGTTAGTCTGTGTGTGGGGGGTAAGGAGGTGGCAGCAGCTTGCACTTCATTTTCTCTAGCAGTTTACTGACCGCAAAATGACAAGGATGCTTTTCCTAAACCAATTAAGAGGGATGCAGAGCTGCTGCTACCATGTGACATTGACAGCACTTAAGGAAGCTTGTGCCAGGCCTTAGAGATGAGCCAGAGATGTACTCTTGGACCAGGAGTCAGTGCATGCGCGCACACATTCACAGAAATATACATGTATGCGTTCATGCATGCGCAGTCATGTGCACATGAATAAAAGGTATGGCAATTCAGAGTAAAGAGCAAGGAACAATGTGTGCAGTTCCAAACTACAAGAAATATGAGGGACGAACAAAACACTCATGCAAGAGGCAACCTGTGCAAGAAATAGACATTTTGGAGAGCAGCTATTTAGCACTATTTAAAAAAAAAAAAAAACTATTCACTGGGTAATATCTGAACCGCAACCCCAGGCCCTGAGTCCAGAAAAGACCTCTGTATCTAATCATCAGCATCAGGAAGACATAGAAAGGGCAAAGCTATGAGTCTCAGCCCTTTCTTGAAAACAGTCTGATCTTGCTTGTGGTGTACAATTAGTGAACACTCTGACCAGTGTAAAGTTACGCTTCTACTTGAGACAAACTGTGTGGTCCACATTAATGATCACAATACTCTGTGAAGAGGAGAGTTTTGTACCCATTCATAGCTCTGACTAGCTTAAACTAATACCGGCTGTTAAGAGAAGAGATGAGTTTCTATTTCCATCCTTATATAGAGCACACACACCATGGCACTGGCTGGTCACAGCGCTGGTTAAAGGGTGGAGGGTGGTTGTAAACGAGGCCTGGTCAGAATCAAGGGCGTTACTTTGTGTTGAAAAGTGGTGGGGACATAAGGGTTCAGACGAAAAAGCATTTTTTAAATGGTCTTCAACATATGCGACTTTAGACAATGTAATGGGGGGAGTGGTATGAGGTCAGAGTAGATAATTACGGCAGGAAAAAAATGCATCAAAAGGACATAGCCTAGGCTACTAGACAATACTTGACAATACGAAAATACTCAGCATAAAACGCACAATGTTGACTGCACCCATATGCATCACATCAAATCCTTTTTTTTTTTTTTAAATTTTATGTTACTTTTTTTTTGGACAAAGCACATTTGTTTCCTCTACATTTACATTGCATTGTATGTATTCTTATTGTGCAAATAAACCTTTCTCAAAATGTTGTAATTTGTTAGTTAACATTTCTTGGTGCAAGCTGTTTTTCAGAACATTTTTAACAAATTATGCTTTTAAAAAGTGATGGGGACAAAAGTGGCCATTTCAAAAAGTGGTGGGGACATGTCCCCAGCGTCCCCAGTGTAAATGACACCTATGATCAGAATCAAACATTGTCCATCCATTCATGGCTGCTTGAATTCTGGGACAATTTTCTGTGATCTGAATATACTGACTGACTGTCTGCTGGTAGCTCAGTCATTTCATAGTGAGGAAGATACTAAGTCATCGCCTGCTGTCCTCTCCTCTGTCAACTCCTCTGATTTAGATGGGACATGCAGGCCTGTGATCCCATGATTCCTCTCTGGTAGTTACTCTCCTCCACACACACACATGCGCACACGCACGTACACGTGTGTGTGTGTGTGTGTATATATATATATATATATATACACACACACACACACACACACACACACACACACACACACACACACATCTTGTAGTACTTGTGCTCTTATCATCTCTGTGCTCTCTTGGTGTGTAACCCAGATCAGGCTGAGCTCTAGCTCAGCTTTTTGACTGTCCTCTCTATCAGCTGACTGTCTCGTCCCGTCTGCCACTGTACCGTGGAGGTTATGCGCCCAAAGACTACAAAAACATACAACCATCAGGTACAGTGCATATAACAGTAATGAACAAAGAAAACACAGAATGTTTCATGTTTCATTGTCAAGTGAAACAAACAGTATAGGACAGCTGTTTTCTAACCATTCTGCCTTATGACAACTTAAAATGAACACATGCCTACTATACTTGCAATCTCCTCTCAAGTATTCATAATGCAAATCAGTGAATTCTTTAAATAAAGCATGATTTTCCAGTTGTTTTTTTTTTCCTTTCAGATTGTTAACATCTGATTATAAGATGCATCTTAGAGCCTGTGGGAGTGAAGTGGGTTGCCCTTGTTTTTGGCTCTGACTCTGTTTTCCAGCTCAGCACTGCACTGCTTTAGCTGCACCATGTCTGCCATGTGTTCCTCCTGCTGCCTCTGGATGGTGCTCTGCAGCTCCACCACACATTCTCTGCATTTCCTGCAGTCTCCTGCTCTTCCAGTTACACAGAGAGAGAGAGATATAATGGGCGGCTGTCAGTTATGCTCCTCTGTCTCATCTTCCCTAATCAGCTCTCCCATCTCATGGAGCTGTGTTGGTGTAAGAGTTTCACATAGGACTAAGTTTGACAGTCAATGTTCCATTTTAACTCTGTGGTGGAGATTTAAAGCACATAGGTGGGCAGATAAAGATGCCCCCTTATATGCATGAAAGATATCAAATTGGGACTAAGGAGATTAATTTCAGATGGTAATTGAAAGAAACTTTTTCATCAGATTTATCTAACTTTCTAAAAGATGTCAAATATGGTGTGATTTAATTTGCAAACAGATGAATGGTTGGTAAATTGCTGTGCTTCAGGCTTGCGTCCCTTTGGTTGATGCAAAATCATATATCGTCAAATTTCATGACTTGTGAAGATCTGACTCATTTCTCATTTCGCTTCCTCTGGGGTTAAAAAAAATAATTACTAGTTTTGAAACACAAATTCAGACAGAAAGTAATTCAATTTGTGAGCATGGCTGGAGGGGAACTGTGAGTGGTGTATAAACGGTTATAGATAAGCTTTAATCAGTAGACAAGCAAAGGGACAATCCCCCTTCAGAGATGACAGAATGTCCTTGGAAATCAGACAATCAGATAGGAACATGGATTCTAATCATGATACTCACCTTACAGGCTGGTGCTGCAGCATGCCATGCATTTCAACACATAAACACTGACATGATTAATACATTCTCATCACAAAGGTGTGATAACAATGTTTCATTTAGTGATATAAAAAATGTACATTTTTGTATGTGCATGTGTCCCTCCTTTATTTCTTCTCATTGAACACATAAATTAAATTTTCATTCAATGTACTATAATTATTAACATTTCCTTAATATTTGGCAATAGTGAAAAAAAAGAATATCTAAACTTTGCTGGTAGAACCTTAAATCCAAATGAATCAAATGTAAACCAAAACTAAATTGTTTACATGACAGATTAACTTCAGATTTACCAGATTACATAAAAGTGCAGTTTACTAAAGTGACTGAAACCTTTGGCTCAAAAAGCCATAGTACCACGATTAACTGAACTGAAGATGAAAAGATTTGAATCCTGATAAGATTCAAGCAGATAAAACATGCACAACCAAACCAACCATGTGTTTACAGAGCAGTACACTGAGACACTTACTTCAATCAATATATTGATGTTTTGTAATAGGCTCTAAATGACTCAGGTTAGAGACTGCTGTGCAGCATATCTTCTCACTGCGTCTGAGTGTTGCTCCAATTCAATTCCACCCTGAAAGTAAAAGCCAGCTAAGATGACAGAGAAAACCTAACCTTAAACTGTGACAAATGGCTAACTGTGGGTAAGTAGAAAATCCTCTTTTGTTGGTCTTCATGACAAATATGGTAGCGAGGCTATCCCATAAAAAAATAAATCTATGCAGGTCTAGTTAAGCAAGACATCTGTGGACCTCCTGCAGCTGTAGTACCCCATATGGGTGCTGAACCAAGGTGATCAGGAAGTAAAAATAGATTTTTACTGCTGTCCTTGAATAATGGTGGATTTGGAAGCAAAGTTCCTTCCACTTCTAAGAATTTCCAAAATTAAACATCAACCTTGACTTTAAAGTAATAGCTACTCTGCCTAGTCTTTGGAAGTTAAAGAGCTGTAAGTTTGTCATGCATGAAACTAAATTGAAAAGTGAATGCGTGACAGATTCTGTCAGACCAGATGAGCTTCAGTATTTAGAGGCTGTTCACTAATTCTGCCTGTACAGTGTAACTTTGCACAACATGTTTGTGATGGTGACATGTCACTGGAGCACAAGATAGAAATGAAATCAGAACTATTTTGTGCTTCTGTGTGTGTGTGTCGGGGGGGGNCCAAGGCCTATTTACTGCCAGATGAAGCAACTAATTAAATTGTAGAGGGCAGGCAAGCTCAGTCGCCTCTGTCCTTCTAACATTAACTAGGTCCACAGCCATGGGTCAGCGGCCTTGCAAAATCAGGGAGGTAAAGAAAAAGCAGAAAGGAGGGAAAANCAGCCATGGGTCAGCGGCCTTGCAAAATCAGGGAGGTAAAGAAAAAGCAGAAAGGAGGGAAAATGATGGGGCTGGCTGGGGTTGATGCTTTTAGTATACATACAGTATACTAGAAGTGAATTCCTTAAAAAAAAAAAAAAAAGACTTTCTTTCTGGTCTCCTTTTCAAATACAGTACCCTTTACCCAGTACAGTACCCTTTGTCTCTGCTTATGAAACAGCAGGGATTGGTTGAAAAATTTGGAGAAGATGCTTATATGTGTGTAAGGTAAGAGAAATCATTCAACTCAAGCTGCTGCGTCACTGACTCTGAATCATGTGTGTGGTGGTGAGAATTACTGTGGGAAAAGCCCAGAGCCTTTCCAATGCTCACCTCCCTATTCCATTGACAAGTGAGGTGCAGTAACAGCTAATCGATGGCTAGTGAATTCCCTGTGCACTCCTCCTCACCAGGCTGATCAATATTCCTGGCAATTAGAATCCCCTATCTGCATGGCTGTAGGGACCTTGGGGTGGCTCGCCAGCCCACAAACACCCAATTTAGTCTTCAGCCTATCACTTAATTACTAAATCATCCCTAATGCCCATTGGCAGGTGGCGGGTGTACTCAGAGAAGCCTCACTGGCTGAGTGAACAAGAGACCTTTGGTAAGGTGCTGGTTAAGATGATCCTGTCCCACTTCTCCTGGCCAGTTAAGCATCTGATTTCACAAAAGGGCCCAGACCTGAAATGATCCGCCTATTGAGCGCTTGGCCCACATGCAAGCCAGATGGATGATGTGGAATGGGAGGGATGCAGGTATGAGGGACACAGGATGCCAACAGTCACTAATCTAAAACACCTGTCAGCCATGACAAGAGTGTGAGACACAGGAGGATTTGTAAAGCCTTCACACGTGTGTTTTCTCATAGTGACTGGGGATCCATGAGATAACAGCAATGACAACAGTCTCCTGATAATTCCTTTGATAACAACTCAGCGTGATTAAAATATTTCAGGTCATTGAAATATCTTAATACAAGTCACTACCACTACCATTACTACAACCACAGTAACAGTGCAGAGAATACAGCACACCTGGAACATTAGCTCTTACTCTTACCTTCATGCTTAACCTCTGAGCCTGTGTGAGCGTGCGTGTCTGTGAGTGTGTGTGTACAGTTCTGCTTTTAGCTTCCTGTCTCTGCTTTGTCTTCCCAACCTCTGCCAGCTGCTTCTGTGTCCACTGATGCCCACGCACTGACAGCAAAGCCCTTTCCTCTGGGCAAGCCAGTTTTTCTGTGATGAGATATAAGTGTAAACAAACACATCAATGAAAACATATATAGGCATGTATATTTGTAGTCACAAATATACATGCTATGCATATATTTATTTTAGCGGTGCTATATTACTGTAAAATTCATTGCACTAGAGTGATACTTTAAAGAATAGTTGCCTCAAATAATTTGCAACATACTAACAAAAAATTGGCTTAACTCTTGTAGATTCCCTTGCTAAAGTAGATTCTGACCTTTGACTTTTTGTTTGTCCCACCTTTTTTCTAACATATTTCTGCCAAACCTGTATCATTTTTTTCATCCAAAAAAAAAAACCAAACAAAAAAACCCTGTATCTTTTTTTCTACTGTATGTACCTAATGCGTCCACACGATAAAGAGTAACATAACACCAGCTGAAAACTGTGTTTTTGCTGACCTCCAGTGGTTGAAATTCTCACCTTTTTGTCTGCAGTGATGCAGAAATTTATTCAGGATGTAATCACAATGCTATGACATCACTATTGATGTGGAAACAGGTCCAAGAGATGTAAATCTTCCAACCACAAGAGGTGACTAAGACAATGTTTGGTGTTTTAATATTTTATAATATGTATAATGGCATGTTTTTATAATTTTATGAGTAGATTTCTGTGACTTGGCATGGTGTGCAGAAGAGTGTGTATGTCACACAAAAAGCCTTGGGCTGTGAATTGATGGGCAGTTTTCTTGCAGGTGAGTGGCTGAGGCAATTGCAACATCACACACACAGGTAGGCTGTCTCATGCAATGCAATGAAGCCAGCACTAGAGGCTAGCTGACCTGACACGAAAAACCTGTCACTGTCATTCCCCTGCTTTATCCCTCGTACCCTCACTTATGTCATTTCATTCATTCTCTCTGTTTTACTGCCTTATTCATGTCTTGATTTTGTAATTTAAACAATCTCTTCTAAAAGACATGAAAAAATAGAAAGACTGATAAGCTGACAGTAGAGCAAAAAAAGGCAATAAACCAAATGCATCTGACAACTCTCACAAAAGATTTGAAGAGATTCAGGACATTTCTAGACCATCTGACACTGAAGAATGACAGCAGGAAGAGAAGAAAGTGGGGCTGAGGCACAAGTGATAAGTGGGACCCACAGGCATACACTCTCAAAATATGTCACTTTTCCCAGTCTGCTGAAACACTCAGAGTCATCTGACAACTGGGCATGTCTAAATCAGGTACAGTTTCCCTAAGCTATCATACTGTCTTTGCAAAGCTCTTGGCCTTTCTTGAGCTCCTCTGTTCACTATGGACAGAGAAGAAGCCACGCTGGGACTTTCTGTTAGCTTTTGAGACTCTGGCACTGTCATGCTGCCACCAGGCTGTGGGCCTCTGCATATGCAGGAATGGCTTCTAAGTTTAATGTGCATGGCCCAGCAGTTTGGCTGTAAGCAGCCTCTGGGTCTAGCAGCTGTTATCTTCTGCTTCCAGTGATGTCCCTCAAACAGGACATCTGCTAGCAGCTGTTCCTCTGCCTGCTGAAGGTCTAACAACTCTGGACGTGAATGCAGGCACCCAGTCAAGGCACATACGTGTCCACGCACAGATCCACGGTATGTGGGGATAAAAAACATTGATAAACTGTTAATTCTTGAATTGCCAGACAACCATCTTTGAGCTGAGCTGGTTGAGTCTGGACACCTCCTCTCAACAGACGCACCTCTGCATGATACACACTCAACTCCTGAATGCCTTGGGCACACTGCTTCGGGGCCTTGGGGAGAGCCTGCCAAGCCATGTGCACACACACATACACATACACACACACAGACACACATAGGAACATACACATGCAAACACACAGAGCTGTCACTTTCCTGTCACATACCCATGGAAATGGCCTGAGGTGAAGTAAGGATGGCTGCCCAAAGCTTTACAAATCTTCTTGAAGGACAGAGCAGAGGAGCACCTGCCTTCCTCCACCCCCAAGCTATCTCCACACCTGCTGCAGTGCAATGACTTGGCTGTCTGCCCCTAATTTGGTATTTCCACAAAGATGACATATGTATCAGGCAGACCAGGAAATGTCCTGGGTCAGGAGAGAACAGCTTCCTGACAGGTGTCACCACCAATCTGCACAGGCCTGCCTCTGATGTGTTAACTATTCAATTAACCAGCTCATCGCACTGAGTGGGTGCCAGCACCTAATTACCTATGAGACCGCGCCTGTGAAAGAAGTGAAATATGTGTGTGCATGTGTGAGGATGACAGGTCACACATTATGTTACTATTATGGGTTCTTCTCACTCCAAACCAACTAGACATTCATGTAGAATATGAATGTATGGAGAGAGAGAGAGAGAGAGAGAGAGAGAGAGAGAGAGAGAGAGAAGGTGTTTACCATCTCTAGAGCCTCTCTCCTCTTCACTCAGCACCAATCAAACTGCAGGAAAACAGGCTTATTGTATTGAGTAAAGTAAGAGTGTAAACATTAAATGAAAATAAAAATAGTATAATTTAGGAAAATAGGTCCTGCCATGCAGTCTCTTCAACTCATGCCATTAAAATAACGAGGTGTCACTGAGCTCCGCTTCCATATCTCCAATGTTGACACCCATCAAGACAAATCTATATTTCATGGCCACTTACAGATGTATAAATAGCCAAATGAGGTGCGCTAACCATCTATAAAACGGCACTAAAAGGTTGCCAGAAGATGGCGGGTGTCGTGAGTCAGTTGTGCTGGTAATCAATCTAGGGTGAGAGGAGAGAAAAGGGGAGAAGAGTAAAGGAGAGGAGTGGGTTGCTTTGCGTGGCTAAGAGGCGAGGCATAGCACGGTGCAGCAAGCAGGGCAGTAAATCACATCTACACGGCACGGTCGCTCCACTGACACAGCCACTTCAGCTGACATGGGGCTTGCTCGACAGACTGATGGATCACCACACTACACTCCATTAAAGGCAAACGGGCACGACAAGCACTGACATAACAAACAATTAGTCACTGCTGTGGATATGGACTTTAGGTTCAGAGGGCTTCCTGGTGATGGGCACTCCCGTTCTGTCTGGGTACAGAGGAACATTAGTTCCCAGATTCCTTTGTGATATTAAAAGCCTATGTGCTGTAATAGCATTGCTATCATTTATGGTTCTGGTAATGTGCCAGTCATTAGGAGTTTTCTCAATAGCAATGCAGAGAATTGGATGTCAGCACTCCAGGAGGAATAATTCTGCAACCAAATAACAAGCTTTTTTGTTTTGTTGGGCTCACTATCATCGAACATCACTTAAAGCTATCCCATCATCAGCATTGATGAACACGTTGACCCTATTTGTGTTTAGCTGTTTTCTCCTTAATCCAAATGTTTTCTGTGATTTGTTTTCTACAAGTTAATTAGGACATCTGATCCTGTTGTGAGGAAATCCTCCAGCCTTTTAGCTTTAGTACTTTATTCAATATACCCTCTGCAGGTAGAATCTTTTGACATCAACTTTTGAAACCGAATTTGGTGATTTTTCACAGCTTGAATTAGACACTGAAAAATACTGCTCAATATCCTACCTCAAGTATTCATTAGTGTAAGAGTGACAAGAATGCAAATCATCTGAAGCCGTAATTGACAGGGCCTGGACACTGAAAGGCTTGTTTATGTTGTTGGAAAATAAGTTTAAAAAATCAGACTGATCTCCCTCAGCTATGCTCTGCTCTGCCTGAAAACACAAGTACTTTCTCAGAGTAGAACTCAGTTTAGACATCAAGGGAAGAAACCCTGGACTAACTATACATTTGAAATAATCACATCCAACTTGATCATAGAACAAACACATCATATTAATACACAACACACAGTAAGTTGTACGATACACAGCAGATTACTGGGTAGGTTGTGCGTAAAACACAGGAGGACTATGTGTTATTAAGATGTTTTGAATTGTTAATTGGAGTCTTGCATAAAAGGGTGGCATCAATGGTGGAGCACAGAGTCCTTATAGGCAGGGCTAGGTGGAAGATCAGGATGGAGGACCAGAGGATTTAGTCTGTCTGTTTACTGGGCTGATGACTGAGTAGAAGATGAGTGTGAAAGGAAATCTGTAGGGAGCAGCATCTCCACACTTCAATCACAGATGGAGGGGAGCTCTCTGTCAGACCTTTAGCCACTCTCACTTCTTCTCCACTACTGGTCTCCACTGGGGACAACACCCATTATTTCTCACCCTCAGCATGACTTTCCACTTTAGTCCATCAGACAAAGATGATCTCCTTTCTTTGATTCTATGATATGCTTGTGCTCGCACACATACTCACATAATACATATATACAAAGATGCATGCATACGGACGTACAAAGAGGAGCACAGTGTACACATGCACTTATGAAAAAACATCAATTCTTCCTCCTTGGTGACTGGAGCACATGGTCAGTAGCAGAAGGATAAACTGTTGCGATGGTGAATGCTTGTTGGAATGACTACATTCGAATGATTTACAATCAGAAAAATTAACTTTTACTTTGCCAAGGCCTTTCTAAAACTCCTTCCTGAATTTATCTCCCTGCCTATGTAAGATGGTGTGATGGCCTCTGCCCATTTCACTGGCAGTTTTCCTGCTGTAGTTTAACTGTGATGAATTAAAATCTGTAGAAGTACTTTGTAAAGCTCCACGGCAGTTGATCCCCCTCAGCTTTCAACTTACCTTGCAGACCCACCACCTGGGCATGAAGGTGCATCACCAACTCATCACAGTCTAACACTGAGAAACCAAAACATAAATGCACATGCACACTTTGGAAAACTTTCAGAAATGACGTGCAGGGGAACTGACCTGCTGCGTCAGCTTATTAAGTATATTGGTAGGGATAGTTGCGCTGCAGGGACTGGGAGAGAGGTTTTAGTTTAGCCTCTGTGTACTCTGTCCTGCCCTCTCATGCAGATCAGAATTCAGCTTGATCAGCTTAGTTTCAAGGGCCCACATGCAGCTTTCCCTCCGACAAAGCTATAAGAGATGCAAAGAGTTGTAATTTTAATTACTTGTCACACTGTAACGGTGTAGCACTACAGGAGGTAGACTTTTGTCACATGTTTTGCAGCTACTTTTCTCTGCTATGTGTTACAGGAACAGTTTGCATGGTGATGTATATGTGTTTCTGTACCAGCCACCTGCTCCTCGGTCACTTTACATTGTCTCTGGGTGTCCTCCAGGGTCAGAATGGACCGTGTGATCATGAATGAACTCTGCTGCAAACTGTTGTGGGCAGTTTGGAGCCGAGCTTGCTGCCCAGTCACCATCTATTCTCTTCCTGCATGCCCGAACTTACGGCTACCTTTGCTGCCACTCTTCATGTACTGTATTCACTGCCTCCTGCTAGCTAGACCTCTGCAACACAGAGCCATAGAGGCAAGTGTTTGTATGAGCTTTGTGACTGTGTTTCACCGTGTCTGTATTTGCGTTGGGGAGGGTGTTGAGATGAAGTGCGAGCACCAGTGGGGATTCAGAGACAGACCAATACATGGCTACCATCTCCCTACAGCTCCACTGGCACTTTAATGACACCAGTTCTAGTGTACATTAGATTATTAGACTCCAGAGTACAATATCCCAGACGGGATAATATTGTTTTTCCTCTGGCTGATGATGCATTACAAAAATAAGGAATGGTCTAACAGATGTCTCTTGGGGTGAAAATAATAAATCACACAGACTTGTAACATGGTTGAGAAATATGCGCCCACATACACAACCCACATCTACCAAACACTTCAGTGATTCATTTACTCTCTTCATTCCAACTGATAAACAAGCCAGGAGAGAGGAAACGAGAGAGAGAAATGGGGGAAAAGTGATTACAGTGCATTTAACTTGCAAACATCATTAAGGCCTCAGTACTAATTGTGTTGTTTTAAACAAGTGAAATCTGATAATGACTTCATTAGTGACTCAGTGTAATGATCACTACCCGGATTTACAGAGAAAGTGGAAAACATGCAGAGAGAGAGCGCAAACACACCAAGACTTGGAGACAGTGTGAAAAGAAAGAAAAGAACAAATGTACTCAGGTTGTCTGTTGAATCACTGTTTAGATACACATTCAACCACATAGAAAAGCAGAAGAAAAAGATACATGTACAAAAAAAATAGCATCGTCAGCTGAACAATAATAATAGAGGAACAGACATAGATGGCTAAAGAGGTTTATGTGCACGTTTTGGTTTCTAAATGTGTGTCTTCATGCAAAGGACTGAGGAGTTAGAGGTCTAATCCATAATATGGAGGCTTGCTGCATGGCTGCATACATTACTGCATACATTACTTTATACATTACTGCATCAATCAGTGCTAAGCTGCAGTGTAATTTCCTAACTCCCTATTTCTCTCCCAACCCCATCACACAGACAACACCCCATGGCTATTTCTGATGAGATTCAGTAGTAGAGAGAGGGAATGGGGGGAGGGTGTTTATGGTGCAACCTAGCTTCTTCCTCTCCTCTCCCGTCCCTCTTCTCCTCCTTCCCTTTGCTTCTCTCCATCCAGCCCCCTGATTAATTTCCAACTAGACTGCTTGGCTAGCAGTATTATTAGCATAAAATTTCCATGGATCAAGCCAAGCTATGAAACTCTTTCATCAAGCTGCTTGTCAACACAAAATTTCAAATCTCATTTTGTTTCTAACGTCATTTTCATACTGAGGGCGTGACGGGGAGAGGAATTAGGAGCTAAGACGTGGAAAGAGGGAGGTTGTCACTGGAGTGGTGGGGGGGTGTCAGAGGATTGTTATTTCAAAAATAAACTGAGTCATCAATCAAAATTAAAAAGCACACTAGGTCTGGCATCACATTCTGTACCAGCATGCACACTTATGTTGGCCTCAAAGCCAAGGTCATTGCTGGGTGGATGGATGTCCATGGGCTGCATATAAACGCAGCTTAAACTCTCATCTTCTGGCACTTTAAATCAGTAGAAGCAGTGTCACCTATATGCATCTATCACCACACGTGACACAAGATGTCCACAAACTCATAAAATGCTTGTCAGCTCTTGCTACTGTTTGGCAACCACCACAATAAATAATTCCAACCATTGCTTTGATTGCAAAATGTGCAAAGCTTTCAGTAATGCACGACACTGTACTATTAATTATGAAAAATAACAGAGGTGGTGGGGGGTTTATTTTAATAAGGCAACAGAATCAATGCAATTTAATCAATCTGAGCTAATTAGAAAAAAACTATATTGTGAAAATATATTGTGAAACAATCAAGGTGCATAAACAAGATTAAAATAAATGAACTGTGCCAAGAGGACCGCGCTCTAATTAAATGATACAAATTGTCATTCCATGGCTGTGTGCTATTTGTTGACACCATGAAGAGAGCGTGGCATGCCCAACCTCCCCCATGAGGCAACTCCTACTGCATCTTTACCAGAATTCATTAGATTGAGGGTACATAGTCAGTTTTTACTTTAGCCGGACAGCTCACTCTTTCCTGATTTGGTCATTCCATCAGAAAAGTGACCAATGGGTGAAGTCAGAGCGAAAACTCAGCACATAAGAACAATTCTACTCTAAAAAAAATGCTATTAATCCAAAAAAGTCTACACTCAAAACCCGTTATTTACTATTTCCCAAAACTACAACCTTAAGTCTGCCTCATTTTTTGAGTCAGACAGTAAAGTATATGAAAGTACCTTAAAATGTAACTTTAGATTCTATGTGCATTTTGAAATCTAACTCCACATTGGCTGAGGACCTACAGATGTCTGCAGGAAGATTTTATGTCACCTATGCTGTAGAAGCATACTTAAGATTTCTGATCTGAAGATTTCTAACATGCAAAGCTCTGAATGACTTCTTTTCATCTGGTAGTAGCAATGTAAATGTAAGAAAACAAGAGCTTCATCTTTGCCAGTTGCACCATTTTTATATTGGCGCTTCATATTAGTGATTACACGAGAGATAAAGGCAGTTTCAATAATGGTGAAGATTACGAATTACATTGTTGCAGAATTAGTTTAAGGGGACATAGCTGCCCAAATATAGCATTCATAGAGAGCCCAGTGAGAACCCACGACTGCTCTTTGACTTTGACACAGGACTATGTACAGTATGTATCAAGTCTACAAGTATGTACAGTATATGTGTATATGTGTATGTAAATGTGTATATACACAAATGTGATACCTGTGAGAGAACAATGTCCCTTTCCAACTGAAGCTGCTCCTCTACTTTCTGACCAGTCTGGAGATTCTTCACCTTCATCTCCATGGTCAGCATCTCCCTCAGGGCACTCTGCACTATCTGCTTCACATGATACACAACACATAAATACTGTGTGATTCACAAGATATAAGCGAACACATGGTTCTAGAGCACAACAATGTCAAAATGAATGAGTGAACATAATAAATAAATAAAACTGTGAATGCACACAGACACACAAATATATATTTTTTTTCCATTTGATGCTATTTGGAATTTGTCCATGGGCAACTTGTGACACAAGGCTGAAATCTGCCACAGAGACACGAACACGCCTGAATCATTTCCCTCGTGCACAAAAACACTCATTTAATGTTCAGCGAATCATTATCACTTATCAGGAATAATTGCTGCATGTTTGTGCAAGTGTGAAATTGAACAAAATCCCGCTCCATATAATTAAAAGAAAACACTGTGAACACACAATAATGCAGAGAGGCCACGGGAGCATGAAGGTGTGGATACAACCGAAGGCGTCCACAGCCTATTATGTTCCTTCTCTATCTGAACCTTCTGCTTTTAGTCCAACCTGTGCAGTCCTATTTTCTCATGTATCGCTACGTTACCTTAGCTCATCCTCTGAATAAGCCTAACTGCAAGTTTTGAAAGAGAAGACAGAATTACAGTTTCATACTCCTGTTTTTGCCATACTCCTTCAACCCCTGAGCACCCACTCACTCATCTCTCTCTCCCTGTGTCTTTCTCTCTTTGCTGACCTGTCTGCTTGGATGAAAATGACATCCTCTGGTGAGTCTAAGGAAACACCACATAAAGCAATTACTAACAAGCTTGATGTGCCGCCCCCTCCTTTCCCTTTGTATAGAGAGGGGATAGAGTGAGGCCAAGTGCCCTTCAGCAAAAATGAATTTTCCAATTTCAGTTAGTTCTTCCATGAATAAATAAACAAATGAATAATTGAAAGGAGAAACATAAATAAATAACATCACAAACATTTCGCTGGCACTCATAAGTATTCTGCTGATAACTCAGGCTGCATGCTAATGATAAAAACAGTACATGTAGCAGGTTGAGATGCATTATTCACCACTCTGCTATAACCAAAATTAAATAAATAAAAATCTCTCAAGGAACTCAGAACATTCTCTCAGTATTGAAGTGACAGGTCTGTCCCATTTATAACACACAAGGACACTGTGGAAAACAAACAACTGACCAGTCAGATGCAAGGATGAATAAATAAGTTGATAAGGAACTGGCGACCATTGACAGGTGCTCCCAAATTTCACCAAGTAGACATAAGGAAAAAAAAAACAAACAAAAAAAAAAACCAAAAAAAACCAAAAAAAAACCCCTCCAAGTTTAAAGAAAGAAACAAGATGCTCTAAGTCCTGCAGTAAAGGAGACAGAGCAAGCAGGGTGACAAGCTGAGTTCCCATACTGATCAACCACAGGGAGAGTCAGACACTAAAAGTAAAGAAACTAGCTATCAACAACAAACTTTTCTGTCAGACTTATCGTAAGGATAAAAAGTTTGATGTAAAATTAAAAACAATGAAAAACAAAAAGCTGTGGGACAATAACTAAAGAATAAGGACTCACCTCATTCTGAGCAGTTTTATTTGCTGTTATGCAGCCGTAAACATCCTGGCTATTTTCAACGCTGTCTCATCTTTGAGGGCAACATGAACACACAGACAGAATGGGCACATTATGACATCCAGAACATTAATACAGTGCTATACAACATATAATGATTAATTACTTGAGAGAAATATAATTATTGCAAGCAGTTAATATAAAAAGAAGAGGGATTGTGAAATTGAGACAGACCTCTGGTTCTAACTCTCGTGTGTCTTGCCGTACTGTTACAGACATAAAAATACACACACCTACACACACACTGTAAATAAAAAATAAATAAATAAAATCTCACCAGGTTGATGTTTTATAAGAAGCAAGTGTTATAAGAAGCACTGCACTGGTTAGCTTTGAGCTTAGGCATCTTCTCTTCTGTTTTAAAACATCCAGTATCCAGAGTCAGGCTGTATGAATGGTCACTACATCCTGAAATCAAAAGACAATAGAATACAAGTTCAGGAGACTTCAAACTTATTTTTTCTCTCTGTTTTGGTAGATTTAAGCTCGTGACGTGACTACTTGGTGCTGTGAATCCTGGCATGAAGACAGTTGATGCCACAGGCTATGGCTTCTTCTTGAATCTGGAGCTTTACTGTTAGATCCACGTGTAATGTTCATACTGTCAAATATCTAGAATGGTGAACAGTAAAAAAAATACTCTGATGCCAGCAATTTGACTTAAAAGCTTAATGTCCTGTTGTAAGATGTCTATATATCCAATTAAATCAGCACAATTGTTTAGTAAGAAAATGATTACTTAAAAACCTGTTAGGCATATAAACTATACAGCTGTAAAGATACAGTAGTTATTCTGCTTGGAATACAAGGAAAACTAGACCATAGAAAGACAGGGTCATGCTAATGTTGTGAAGAAGGAAGGTTGAGTCGTCCAACAATGACAACTTCACACAGTAAACTAAGTCCAAATCTAGACAGATCTCCATTTCACTGCTCAAACTCCAAAATAAATAAAAGGCCTCATTCTATCATCAGCTAATTCTTTTCTACAGAAACAGAGAAAGAGGTGGGGATTATGGGGAGGCAATATTGAATGAGGAGTTAAATAATGATTGCTAATCTCATTGTATTAGAATAAAGAATAGCACATCAGCAAACACAGAGGGAAGCTAGCCTTTGTCCTCTGTGTGGCTTGTTTTCCACAAAGCTCATTAAGAGATACTGTTAACATGCTTCCTAAGCACAAAATGTTAATTAAAAACGCAAGGCTAATATGCATTTTGACGCCATGCTTTTGAATGCCACAGAAAAAAAAAAAAAAAAAAAAACTAATTTCCTTTGCGGATCTGCTGATTGCAGTTTGATGTAGTGCTGAAGTTAATTAGAACCCTGTGATTTGATGTGAGGAGGAGGTGACCACACAACACCCTGCCACCAGCTCTCCTCCCTCCCCTCCATGACTGCAATCACCCTGAGCTCACTAATCATTATAGCCACAGATTGGACCTCTCCACCCTAAGTCCCATCTGGATGTAGAGCCTATCCTGTTACTACAGGCTGGCAACTACAACAAATCTTCCCCATTCAAAAAGACATGAAGATCTCTTCTCACTATATCCTGCAGACAAGCTTCTCTCTTCCTACAGATAGAAGCTCAAGAAGACCTTGCAGTTCCCCTACTTCAGCTTTCATAAGCTTTGGTGCCACAGAGGCAGCACAGTAATGTGCTTTCCACTTTGCACTCCTACAGGTCTGTTTTCCACAGACATCCCCCCTCCCTCAAGTTACGTTCATCCTTTTTAGCCTGGCGCTGGAGATGGCCTCAGCTTGAGCCACCTGACAACACATAGAAGACCTGGGTCAGCATGGGACTCACTACAGGACAGTAAAGATTGCTATCATCAGTCCTTACACAGTGAGTTAGAGTGAAGTATCAGTCAATAATAATTAGTCAGACAGTCAGGAGTATACAATTCAGATTTTTACAAGCACAGTCAGGTCTCTTCATTGCACATTCATCTATGAACTAATATGGTATGGGAACATAGTTGCCCTCCCAACATTAAAACATGTCTGTAACAGCTCTGATAAGTTTTCACTAAAACACACTCAAAGAGGGGGACCATTTTTTATGAAGTGACAAACTCACACAGTGACAGGATCAGCACATAAAAGTCCACGCGAATGAAATGAACGAGTGTTCACCAAGTGTGAAAATATACTGCTGCACGCACCTCTGCAGACCCTTCTATTAATCAACCTGTCTGCACTTTGTTTTGAGAGTAATCCCCCCATCCAACCACCAGAGAAGCATTCAGCAGTAAGTGGCACTTGGTTGTGCTTTGAAGGCCATGGTTTATTGCTATCCCAAAGCACAGCAAGGCTGCGCTGTAAAAACACATCATCTCAGCGCTCAACACTTGCTTCAGGTTATACACCTCACACATGGCGATCTAGCTCAGGCCTGAAGACCACCTTAACCACTACGCTTTAGGCCAGACTTCTGCTCAAGTATTTTGTTTGATCTCTCCAATTCTGGATCATGACGAAGATCAAGCTTACTTTCGTTAACAAGGACAAATAAGGCCCTCTACATTATAAACGTGTTTGCCTGCCTACACAAATATAGACGCACAAAAGTTATCATAATTAATAACTGTAAAATAAAATTCATCACTCACTGCACAGGTTTAAAGAACAGCAACTAAGCTGAATTTAAGAAGGTTCCTTAGCAGAAGTTATAAGTGTTGAAAGTTTAGTCTGGGTTTATTACCCATCCAACTGTAAAAGATGNCCTTAGCAGAAGTTATAAGTGTTGAAAGTTTAGTCTGGGTTTATTACCCATCCAACTGTAAAAGATGTGCCTTCTTATTTAACTGACCTCTCTGAGAGTATCAAACTCAGGAAGCACTCAGTGTGTACAATCACACGTTAGCATGTTGTGAGCATGTCCATGTGTGCAGCATTTGCAGATCGTGAAATCTGATTAATATTTTTAGCAGAATCATAACACATTCCGAATTAGGGTAAAACAGCCACCTGCNCCTTAGCAGAAGTTATAAGTGTTGAAAGTTTAGTCTGGGTTTATTACCCATCCAACTGTAAAAGATCTGATTAAATTGAAATCTGATTAATATTTTTAGCAGAATCATAACACATTCCGAATTAGGGTAAAACAGCCACCTGCTTTCCTGGAAGACATGTCTTTTCAGCAATATTTCTGTGGCCAATTCAGTCCAAATGAACCCAAAAAGGCTTTTTCTTGTTTTTTATGTATTACAGCAAAGCCAGGGAAACTGACCTCTCCTACTTACATGAGGCATGTGAAGCTTAATAGAAAGCTCCTGTTTTCTTTATCTGCCCTCCACTGGAACATATTTTTAAATACAGTATTGCACTATTATGAGTGTGAGTGAAACTTAAAGCAGGAGTATAGAATATTGTAGCACAGGATGTTGGTGAGCTGGATATTTATGGAGACGTGAATGAGCCTCAGCAGTAAAAAAAAAAAAAAAATNAAAAAAAAAAAAAAAACTTAATGAAAAGCCACTGTACGTGAAATGAATTTTTAAGCTGTAAAAATCAAAACAATCACGAGTGCAAATGTGTTGTGAGTGTCTGGAGAGGCAGAGTATAACAGTTCTTAGGATGTGGTTGCTCTTAAATGGGTGAGCTTTTCTCTTTCATGTCAGAGAAAGAAGACATTACTTTGGACCTCTGTTTAAACACTAAGATGGTGTGTGAATGTAACCTTCATCCTTCAAGGACACAAAGACTGAATGTTTCTGCACCACCAATGAAAAGTGCCTCTAACACACATATGAAAAGCAGCAGCATGTGTCATTGTTGTAACTCCTCTTTGTCAGGCACTTTTCCACCTCAAAAGCAGGAGGTCAGTGGGTCAAGGCATGGAGGCCCACAGCACCCCAAGCCTTTTCTAGCTCTCATCTTTCAGTTCAATCAAGGAAAGGATGAACTAAAGCTAGGTACACGTGAGCACTTATATGTAGAGGTAAATCCTTCTCTTTACTGAGGAAGATGTAGTATGAGTGTGTGAGTGAGTGTGTGTGTGTGTGTGTGTGTGTGTGTGTGTGTGTGTCTGTCTGTCTGTGTTTGGTCAGCAGGGAGGGCACTGATCTGTCTTTGCTACCTTTGCCTCTCATCCTTCAGCAGTGACTTTGGCCTGTCACTCAAAAATCTGTTTCTCCAAACAGGAAAGAGAGAGCAGAGGTGAGGTGAACAGAGGATTGAAGCCGTCTGTTTTTAAAGGTGTCAGCACACCTTACTTTTGCATAATACATATCACACCTCCGAGATGATCCATTAGCAGTTTACAGCAAGAGCTTAGCAATAAGCTGACGAGATACTGTCACAGCAGACACACAAACACACCGCAAGTAACACAAATACACAAACACACACTATCCTTCGCTTGTACTGCCAAATGACAGATAGGGGTTGTCCCCGTGGAGCAGACTCGTGTGTAACTGTATTTAAAATCAACTTTTACTGGACTGACTCTGGGCTCCAACGCCACACTTATACTCCCAACTGCCTCAAGAGAAATAGCAGAAGACAAAGTGTGTGTGTGTGCGTGAAAGAGAGAGAAATAGAGATGAACATAGAGAG
Source organism: Lucifuga dentata (assembly GCA_014773175.1). Lineage (NCBI taxonomy): Eukaryota > Metazoa > Chordata > Actinopteri > Ophidiiformes > Bythitidae > Lucifuga > Lucifuga dentata. Next base: position 73,603 of record VXCM01000159.1, read on the forward strand.
AAAGCAGGATAGAAAAAGAGAAACAATCCACCACAGCCCCCCTGCACGTCCAGACACTGATTTATAATTTTAATATCTCTAATTTCCACAGCAGCGCCCATTTTCCAAATGTCATTTTCCAATTTATGTCAAACCGTGTGACTATTTTTCTTAATACGGCTTATGACAAGCTCAGTGGCAAGGCAGATATGCAATTCAGATTGAGTGTTTTACAGGCACAGCAGCAGACACACTAGGGTGTTTGTGTGTTTGTCTTTATCAGTGTCTGCTCAGTATTTTGGAGGGGAAAGACTGGAAGCGTTATACAAAAGGGAAAAATTGGATTCTCTGTACAAAATATGCCTTCAGGGAACAAAACCATAATTCTGTCATAAATCTAATAATTACAGTTATCATAATAAGAATTATGACGGTGGCAATGATAATGTATTAAAATATGCATTAACATTAAGAGCTTGAAATGGAATGTTGGCTGGCGTCATGACCATTACATGAATATTGATGTTAATTAAAACAGAACCTCCCTTTTTATGTAATGATCTATCTTGTTGTAATGGTAAGTGGTGGACATGATGGAGGTAGTGGGGGCAGAATTCATTATTGGTTGGTTTATTCTACAGTGCTGGCCAATCTTTGTGTAAACTTAACCAACGTACCATTCCAAACACAACAAAATTCATTTATTGCAGTTTTACAAGTAGAACTGAAATGAAATGAAAAGAAATGAAGAGACAAAGTAGTTCAAAATATTCAACTCAATCTTTAGACTTAAATTTGGATTTCAGAGTAGGTAATATGACAATATTTCTACAAGTCAGTGAAAACATGTGAAAACCATTTGCTCTGACCCTACCTCAAGGAAGATGTTTCCTGTTTGACCTCTACTGATAATATTGGTACTCTTCTTCAACTCTTAACAATATGTCAAAAGTGTCTTCCTACTTAACACTATTGAGAACTATTGGCCTTTTTTTCAGTTATACTTTAACACACTAAAAAAATTAAAAAAAAATTTAGTGTCTTAAAAAATGTTTAAAAAATTAATTTATATAAAGGTGTGAATCACTCTTAAATAGATTTTCCTATTTATAATATTGCTTATTAAAAGTGGATGTTATAATATTTGCTCTATAAACCTAGAGAAATATACTTGTGTTGTGTTTGGAGTGGTATTTTAACTCAGAAAGTAAACCTTACACAAAAATAGAGGGGGGGTGCAATACTTTTGGCCAGGGGCACTGTGGAACTCCAGGACGTCACAGTCTTGTTGGGTGGCTTCCTTTGTTGCAAACTCCATGAATATAGAGAAATAATTTAGGTTTAGGAACCAAACCAATATGTAAGTAAGTGGAAACCATGATAAGAGCTGATCTTTTTAAAAGTCAGTGCAAATTGCTTTACTGTTTCCTTTTCCATCTCTTTAACCTAAGAAGTTACACCAGCTAGAGACAACTTGCAGTGTAGGCCTTTGTGACCAACTGATTTCTGGGCCTTGCTATGATGAAGCGATGATAAAATGGATATTATAATTTAAAAAATCTATTTTGTAAAAATAAAGAGAACATCTCTTCATGCAGTGCTTAGTGTTGGATTATAAACACATTATTTGGGGCCCATGACAAAAGAACGAGAGACAACGACAGAGAGAACATCTTTTGACACCTTTGAATCCTTAACATTAGCTAATCAGAGCTAATTACTTAACTACTGATTAGCCAATTACTGCTATGTTACCTCTTCAAAATTACCTGTCCATCCAAGAGTTGAAAGCTGGGTGCTGAACTGCAACCCTTTTAATGCAAGAAACTGCCATATGCACACTATGTTTTTCATAATGTTCACGTTTGCTCATTATTTGCCAGGATTGATTTTCAGTCAAAGATATGAAGGTAAGCACTTGGATGAGCCACCAACCATGTTTTGCCCATGTTTGTAAATGGCCGTGCAACAATAACATAATGAAGAAACAAAGGCAATGACTGTTGTGGACTAATGATCTAAAGAAATTTGAGAAAATGGGCAGCAATAAGGTCTAGCATGTATAATTGAAGGTTAAATGATTAAACATGCAAAATCATCTTTATGGCCCAACACAGTCATTAACCTGAGGGTTCACTCTCTAATGCTCTCTGACCTAAAAACATGGCTGGAAAAACACCTCCAGTCCTGACCACCCATATATGTCTAGAACAATGTAAAAGCCCAAAGGTCCATGCTGGCTATAAACATGCTCTAAAAGCCATTAATGCTTCAAGGGCATCTTAGTAAGAGTACCAGCACTCCCAGAGAGGGTGTGAAGACTTGTCTATATGGCATAGCTGTGCTAACACCTGCTTGGGGTACATCTGGATAGTTTCCCCTCGATCTCTCTTCTCCTCTCCCAGCCAACTGCTGATCGACTCTCTGTGAGTGGCGGCCCGNGGCCCGCCAGCGCATGTTCCCTACTATTGAAAAAAGGGTAAAAATAACAGGAACAAGTTGTCGGAAATGAAATTTCAATTCATCCAGTCCCTTTATACACTGGTGCAAGAGCCTGTCGTTGAGAGGGAGGGATCAATAGTGTTTAGACAGCAGGGCAGATTTTCTAAGCGTTGGATCAATAGCAAGGAGAGAGGAAAAAAATACCCTGGCTTTTCTTTGGCTGTTGCAGTAAATACGAACAAATCAGTGGCCTTAGGCTAAATGGATTGACCAGCTGTTTCCGAGTTCTGTGTTGTAAATAAAGATCCATTCTGAGGTGTGTAACCGAGGCCCAAAGGCGAGAGTGCCACTGTTCGTGCCGGCCCTGGCTCAGCTGGATTGGACACGTGTCTGAATCAGGGGATGAGGGATCAGAACAGAAAGAGGAGGAGATGCTGAGGAGTCTTAAGCTCTACAAGGTCCCCGATCATTTAGGACTGTGGAAATACTGTTAACACAGAAACCAGTGCATTTCTCATCTATGTTTATGTTGTCACTATAAAACAATCCATATGACAGCATACAGCATGTTCTTATTCTGAAATGTATATTTTTATTTCTCTATTCACCTGGCCTTACTACAGACTAGACTGAAAACACCACCTCAAAGACACTGGTATTATTTAATCCTCTCATAAAGAACGTAAGTCATAATGTTTATTTGAAACATATCAGAAATATGACTTTTTGGCTGACTAATGTCACCACATGAAGGATAAGACTGGTCTATGATGTAGGTGAACTGTGGCAGGCCAAATTTCTCCAACAATATACCGGGCTAATCAAAGGGTAAGATCATGACAGGATGACTGATTACTTGCTGGCTTTGCCTCACCTCTGGACTTATTAAAGAAAAACACCACAGGCCATGCTTGTACAAAAGTCATTGGTCAACCACAGTGGAGAATGTGATGGGTGAAATTCATCACTGAAAACTCTTCAGCCCAAGAAAAACACACACTGGAGAACCAAACAATACAAGACCTCTGGTCATTAACAATTGCCTCCAAACTCAGAGAAGACACATTAAAGGACAAATGAGTGTGGAAAATGATGGCTGTTGACTCTTGCCGTGGGGGTGATAAGAAATGAAGGAAAGCGAGAGAGAAATGAATGTTTTGGCCGTGCTTTGAAACACTGACTGGGCCTGAATAAATGAATGCATGTGGCAGTCGCTCTCTCTCTCCTGGGTCCTGATGGAGAAGGGTCAGGGCTGAAAGATCAGAGAACTACCTAGGTCTACATTTGGCACACCTACACATACAGCACTATCTGCTGTTCTCTGTACATGATTCATAATTGGCCCCATTGGCTGTTCTTTGCACTTGGCCTGAAAAAGTGCAGTTTGGTGTTATTATGGCAGCACTCAGCACTAACAGATCTCACAGACAAACCTACTGTACCATTGCAGCCTCATAATGGACAAAAAATCATCACAAGAATACATAAACAGAGCAGCTAGACGTGTGGTACGACTCATTTGAGAGCAATTTCACACTGTAATTGAGGCTTTGTGTGTACGTGTGTTTCTCAGTGATGTCTCTCTCTGATTAAGGTGACCTTAGACTGTGCACTTACCAAATCTCAGGCTGAGCAGCAGAGGTTAGAGCACAACTCATTGGCTTCCTGAACACATCACCGTAATGATGCCATTCCTCATGCCTCTATTTCAACACATTTGAAGATAAGGCAGTTACAACATCTATTAAGAAATTCTAATGTCTCCCCCAGCTATTTACCCATTGCTCTGGCACAAAAGGGTAGCGTGAGTTAAATGTGACAACTCGTTTTGCTTTTACAAACAGACAGGATACATCAACAAAATCATCATGTAGGAATGGTCATTAAAAATTTAGATAGCCGCTTTCTTGCTTTCCCCAAAACTATCTTTGTTTGTTAATCGAATTGCTTTCTCTTTTTAATATTAACGTGTTCATTATGACACATTGTGAAGCCAGCTCAGAAGGCTGCATGTTCTTGTGTTCCTGGCATTTGATCAAACCTACTTTACTCGACTGGGGGATTGAATGAAATGTCTGATCATTAACCCCATGTCTGCCTCTGGAGGAGGGGTGGCTGTCTGCCTCCTACACATTTTGTCTTTTGGTGTTTACCTCAGTTTAAGCTGCTGCTGTCTGTGGGCCTGAGTGAACCAAAGAATTCAAGCTTACTAATCAGCACCTGCCATGTGTAACAGACTGTAAAAAAAAAAAAAAAGNAAAAAAAAAAAAAAAGGTAAAATTCACTTTAACCTGTAAAACAAATGACTGACAATGTCCTTGAATGGTTAAAACTATCTAGATTCATTGTCACTTAGAGAAAATTGAAAAAATAAATTTTCGTAGGGGGGATTCTTCTCATTCATTTACTTACTGTATATTGTAGGTCTTGACTAGAATACTGTCCTATGAGGTCCACATCACAGTGAGTGGTCCTTGTGGTCGGGTCTCCACAGACTATCTATTCCATATTCTGGCTTGTGTAAGCAGTTTTCCCCATTTTGAGGTATTTGGGGTATTCTGGGGAGGAGACAAGGGCTATTGAGAGTGTTTATGTTCCTGCCTTGTACGGAGGCTTCTAATGAGTAACACAGGCCACTTCAGTATTCAGACGCCTGGGGCTATTCTCTAAGTGGTCTTTACTCTGAAAACACAGGTGCCCTCCAGGGGTTGATGAGTGGTGGTTGTGTGCATATCTGTGAATGAGTGTGTATGTAAGGGAGCAGTGAGCTGGGAGGGTAGATAGTGGAGTTGCACTGTTCTGAGGCCCATGAAACACTGAATAATATATCCATACATCATCAGTCCATGTCAGACTTTGATTCAGTGTGGTGGTTTTGCAAAAACCACTGTGGTATTATCTTTAATAATGCAAGCTGGGATTAGGTGCTGACTCTCTTCTGATAAACATGGGCAAATCAATTAATTCTGCTGACATTCCCTCCACAGTGCAAATATAAATCCAACAATGTGCTTGGCTTTCTTGTTTTTCCTCTCTAAAGCAGGACAAATAATTTAGGTTTATGTCTTTATTCTAAACAAAAACTCAACAGTGTAGAGATTTGTTATTGTTATGGAGCACTGTAAAAATAAGGTAGATGTTGAGATTTTAAAATATAATGTGGTTTAGTAGGCAGAAAGATTAGAAAAAATAAAGTTGCATATCCGTTACATAAGACAAGAAATATTTTTGATAATAAAATTATAAAGATATGTTTCAGATATCATTCACTATAACTGCCACTCAGGAAACTATAAGAAAATACATAACTGAAGCAAATAGAAACATACAGCTTTTGTAAGTACAGCATAACAAAGCACATTTTTCACAACGTCATAGTAGAGTTTAAATGAAGGTACTGAGTGAAAATATGTTGTGTATATATATTTTTACAAAGTTTAGGATGTCAGCGAATGCAGTACTGACAGTTAAGCCTCTTGGCCATTTTCAAGGCCATAGACATGCTTAGCAGACCACAGCTGGTCCTGATGCCAGTGACCTTGGTAATGAGGAGCAGCTGGCCCAACAGTCATTACGCCTGGCTATCTCCACCTTCAGGAACCATATTTTATTTCCATAAAACTTTTTATCCATTTCTCTCTGTGCTGCTATAGTGTCTCTCGTACCGGCCGAGGACCATTAATGACTACAGCAGTATAGCAAATGTCATTACATAGCTGGTCTTATCAATACTTCTAAAAACAGAACATCAATGGAAATAGAGGCAGAGCAGATATAATATGTTTCTGGTAGTGCCACAATCTTGTAGGTCTAATTAAGCTGAGAACGGTTCAACAGACAGTGAGCATGCGAGGAAAGAGCAGAGGAGAGGGTGACCCAATTAAAACCAAATCGAAACTCAGACTTGTTCTACAGTGTGGTTCATGCACACAATGAGCAAGAACCTGTGAAAATAAGGAGAACAAGCTTTATTAGTCCCTAAAAAGCCTACATTAATATTCAAGCCTAATGAAAGCTTTTCAACATTTTTCATTTCCCGACACTTGCCTGTCACTATACCGTTCATAAATATTGTCTTATTATGATCATCATGACAATTTTTTTTTCTACAGATATGCAGAAAAATTCAGAGCCAATTACCGGAATGACAGGTGAAATGGGAGCGTGCTGAGAAGAAATGAAGGGTTGCCATGGTGATGTAGCCAGAGAATCAGATCGTATGTGTGGTCATGTGACCCAAATCTGGCTGAACTGCTGCTACACTGAGGCCCTGCACACCAAAGGACACTTAACCTCAATAGCTGGCAGCAATCGCAGGCCCATTCAGCTGAATTTATTTGCTATTTCTGTCCACAGGTCAGACTGGCTGTATGTCTGGTGCTGCAGCTGCAGCCAAGCACAGGACATTCTCAACTCCTTTCTTCCTAATGACAGGCTTGGTGAACTGATGACAATGCTATGGGGAGGCCCTAGTAGAATATGTACAACTTACAAAATCTGCATTTAAAGAAGTATCTGACAATGTTAAAGCACCCAGCGGGAGTAGAGGCAAAACAAGACAAAACACTGCCAGGAACAGCAAATAAACTGATGTATATACATGTACAGATACACACACAATCACAAAATAGACACAGGATTCTACAAGACACACAGCAAAGAAGCTGAAAGGTAAATAAGATGGAGGTAAGCTGACATAAGAAGGAGCAAGAGTCACCTGCTCAGCAGTGCTGTTAGAGCTGGATTTTTAAATGAGTGATAGCTGTAAAGATGTGTGCTGTTAACAGATTACCTCTATACCTTCAGCATATGTGCCTTGTGTCCTCTGTGATCCACCTTATTAAAAATACAATACCTTATGCAGAGACAAGGATTAATATTTGAGAATGTGTAAAATGAAACTGAAAATGAAATGACTTGGATCAAAAGTTAATTATGAAACACCTTGCACAAATATATCTTTTTAGATTGTGCCTCCTCGTATTGTGCCCACGATGAGAGGCTCAAACCCATTCTTGCTGAGTGGGTCAACAGCAGCCTAATGGAAATCTACCATGCTACTAGAGATGAACTAAAATGTGTTTCTTTATATTTGTCTCAATAGACAAAATCTACTGAGTGATATATTTGAGTGTGAGGTGAATTGTTTTTACTTTTCTAAGTGAATAACTAAATGCAAAGCAAAAAAAAGTGAAGCTTAGGCGACAAATTTACTCTACGGCCATATTTAGAAGTTGTGAATATGTTCATCTTCTGTCAAAACTGATTAAAACTAATTTCCAACTAAAAATGCAACATACAGCAAAGCAGATGTGTTGTTGATAATGATGCTAGCATGAAATATGTGGCCAAAAATTATACAAATAAGTAAGTGTGAAAAAAATCTTTCCACTAAAGCAATTATGGATCTAATCAGAGGTTTATGCATGAAGGTACTGCTCTCCTATCTCACTCCCATTTGCATCATAACACAGCGTGCAATATTAATTTCCGAGTTTACTGCTTATTGGAAGTGCAAAGTATGAAAAGCCATTAAGGCCCCAAATAGGAAAGCAATTTGCTGTCACATGGATTCGGCTCTATTAAAAAGAAAAATCTTGTTAACCATTTGGAATTAGAGTCATTTGGAAAAAGGCATTCTGCCGCACTCCAGTAAAATAAGTAATTACGCTTCTCTTCCTTCTATCCATCTGTTTCTTTCATTTGCAAAGTGAAGTGGGGACTGGTGGATAGGGAGAGCCACTGGATGCAAAGGTAATTAAAGTTGTTGGCTATCTGTTTGGTTAATGTAGGGATCAAGCAGGCTGAGAGGCTTAGAGGCAGAGCAAGATGAGGAACACATCCATTTTTTTGTCTCTGCGTTCAAGCCCTCAGGCTAACTCTCATCTGGTCCATATATCACCTATTCCAGCCCTACAATGCAGAAATTAAAACAGGGAACTATCCATACAGGAAAAAAATAAACTTGGGCAGGCTGTTCCCCTGAGCTTATCTCAGTTTAATTTTTTATACAAGAACTGAGAAAAATCTTATTAGTAGCAGTTGCAAAATGGCCTGTTTAAATTAATCTATCTGCAGATTGCGGATTACTTACCATACTTTAAATGCCGTGTTACATACACACAACCTTTGTTACATCACTTCATTTTTTTTTCCTCTCCAACTTTTCACTGTTTACCAGATAAAAAGCAGATATGTCTCAAATTTTAACATAAAAGAAAATAGTCAACCCATGTTCTAATTTATAACAAATATCAGCTGAACAGAAAATAACCAACCATGTCCATATCCCACTGCCAGCCAGACTCATTTTGAGTAAACTGTTGCCCTGTACCTTCAGTTTAGCTGTAATTACTGGCTAGAGTCATGACCTCTTAATCATCAGCACACCAGCTCAATGGATAACCTATCCAACACAGACTTGGCTTTCCTCACTACTCTACAGGCATTAAAGCAAAAAAAAAAAAAAAAAAAAAAAAGCAAGAAAGAAAAGCGATTTATGGAGTGGCATGTATGGCCTCTAAGGTGTTTTATGGTTGGACCTGCAGGGCCTATTTAGGAAGCACTGCATGCTCTGTCCTGACCACAGGTATTGATCGTCAGCAATGGCCATGGCGTGGCTGACTAGTTAAAGCCCTGCATGAGCCCTCACAGGGAGATGAAAATGAGGCCTTTGTGTGTAATGATCTGTATATGAGCAGGGAGAGGAGGCCACAGAGACAGAGAGAGGGAGAAATTAAATCATTCCTTTGCTCTTTCAGAAGCAGCACTGCAGCCAGCCATGCATGACTGCTTAATGTAGGATCTGTTTTTGAAAGGAAAATTAAAAAGAGAGAGAGAAAAGTAAGAGGAGAGGGGAGGAAAGAGAGATAAATGAATGGATGTGGAGACAGTAAATGAGAGCATCCTGATGCAGAGAGCTGTGTGCGGATGTCTCTAATGGGGTAGGCTGATGTGAGCTGTCTGGTAGCTGACCACCACGGTTACAGCCAGCCTTACTGCCTACCCCACACCAGGCCCTTGCAGTCCTGAGATAGCATCACTCCCTGCTAATTGGGAGAAAATGATGGTGCATAACAAGTACATAGAGACATTGGTCTAAATTGAGAGGGGGTGAAACGACGGATAAAATGCTTCTAATCATCTGAGGTATTTTCTTGTCTGTGATGGAGAGCCTGTGGCTTTTTCTTTCTGCTCTTGGGAGCCACAAGCCATGACACACAGGGACAAATACTATATGAGCAAGCAGACTGGGAATCCAGAGAAGCATGATGACAAAAAGAAAATCAAGTAGCAACATCTAAAATCCACTGCTCATTTAGCACACTACCTGATTATGGAAGCTGCACTGTTTCACTAGAACAAAAAATTCCACTGTGCACACTATTTCTGTTCACTGACTGGAATCGTGAACAGTGTACAAGATTGTGTGAAATGAGCTATCACAGTGTCAAAATCACTACAAAAATGGGTGTGTGCAAGAAAAGACTGACAGTTTCTCTGCAACAGCTGAATGAACCAGCTAAATAGCTGTGATGGTGGGTGTGAAGATGCCAGTCAAGTGACATTGTTTCAATGGAAGAAATCAAATAAGGTACAAAAAAGTTCCTCTAGACATGAACATCATGAAAAAAACAAAACAAAACAAAACACATACACAGAAAAAATGCCATGAAAAAACACAAAACTCAAAAGGAACTGAAAAATAATTTCCCCCAGATCAACATTTTTTGATATGTTTGAAACTAAGTTCTGGGATCAGTGAAAAAACATGGCAGAGAAAGTCAAACTGGACCATCTTGGTCCAGCTTAGACCCTCTTGATGACCCTATCCTCAACGCCTCTTAATTCCACACCGCAGAGGTGAGTGCCTGTTCATTCCACCATCCTCATTAACACAACCCTCTGCCATCATTAAGATGTTTGCAGCAAAATTAATTGAAAGACAGATTAAAAATAAATTAAGAAAAATGTGTTGCAGAATGCCTACGTGCACTTCATAAATCACCGGGGCAAAGCCAGGAGCTGGCTCCCCATAATTAACTGCAGACTATTTATTTTATCCTGACGGTATAAATTAGAATTCAGACGCACAGATTATATTAAGGCTGTCTGCCATGCGGAACTGCTGAGGGGTGTGCAGAATATTTTAAGGATACAAAGAGGAGAACAGAGAGAGAGAGAGAGAGAGAGAATATGTAGAAAGGCAAACAATATGTAAATGCATACAAAGCAGAAAGATAACATTTGCATCCCAAGAATAAAGTATTTACTCAGGCAGTGCATAAAGACACAGCAGACAAAGCAATTAACAGAAAAAATCAAGCGTATGATTAAATGAAACAACAAATGATTAAATGAAACGTGGTGAGCGTTCCATTGGCCGGGTGACATAATGCTGGCCAACAAAACTCAGCTCATTTTGCCCTTTACAATATTCCACTGTATCACAACCTGGGAACCTGCCCACTTTACATACAAATGCCAACTAACCTCTCCTGCCAGTCAGCCTGTCTGCCTCAATGTGTGTTCACTGTGTCTCTGTCTCGCTATAGTACCAACTCTCTCTCTCTCTCTCTCTGCCACAGTCAGTACTAGCCACACTGCCTCCTCGTGGGCACAGTGCCCAGGCTGGCACTGAGCCAGACCTGCTCTGCCACACTGGACTGGCAAAATGCTTCCCCCTCTCTCCACACTGCAGATTCCTCACACGTCCCTCCATCAGAAATGCCTGTAGCCCTGTCCTCCTCCTTTCTCTCTGGCTTTATTCTACACAGCAGCTGAGAGCAACACTTTAAAAGTGTGCCCTCCAACCAGCCAATGAAAAAATAATGCTACTGCTACTACTGCCAGGAACAAATAAGCACCCACACATTTGAATGCTCGGTTATTATGCAATCACACTGAAGGCACAACCAAGTTATCTACAAACAATGCTAGATCAAGGCACTGGATCAGCTTGCACTGAAATCACACATCATAGGTGTAAAGTACTAGATTATGAAAAAAAGCACTGTAACCACTGAGATAAATTCAGCTGTATATATTTTTATGAAAAAGAACACAAAAAAGATGAAATCTGAGTCCTCTTGTTTGGCAGTCTTTACAGTGACAGGGGATATTGGGATGTCTGTTGCCTACACATGGGATTTGGGACTACTGGCACACTCCAAGCTGTTCTCAGTGGAAGACATTATATGCATTGTAAACCATAGCCAGGGGACATATACTCTGTACACAGATACCACACTGAATAGCAACAAAACTACCACAGTAAATACTTTAAAATTAAATTGACAAAATATTACTTAAAAAAGAAAGCAAAATAACACAAATCTACAAAATGGGATGAAATTAAAGGGTGAGAAATGTTTCCATTCTTTTTGTGGCAAATTCAGTTAAGCTCTTTCTGGCAAGACACCTTTAAAAACTCTTCACTCAGATAGTCAACGCATGTCACAGACTACCTGATATTGTTATAGTACCTCTATTTAAAACTTTCATCCCAGCACACCTTTTGAAAGTTAAAGAGGGAGAAAATTTTAGGAACTGGGTGGTGCTATGGGACACTAAGAAATTCAGGTAGTGTATCTTTAAGAATAAAATATCTATCTTTTATTGTCTGTTGTGCAAATCTGCAAGTCTCCCACTGTGACAGCCTCACAGAGGGAGACTTGTGCATCACACATCTATCAGCCCACAATCCATTTAAACCCTACTGTTTAATAGGGTTAGATCTACTTCCACTCTGGGTATAATGTCAATTTCAGCAGAGCAGCATCTGTGTTTTTATTTCAGAAACCCCTAGCAAGGCTCTGTCTTTTGGGATATACCAGGAGGGGCAGTGTGGAGACAGTGAGCAGGCAGAAGAGGCCAATGAACAAATTGTGGTGGTTGTTGGCTGGCTGCCTGGTTTGGTTTCATTTATATCACAGATGTTGAAGTACAAACAATGGCCCATCAGTATGTTGAAAAGTGGCAGTTTCTAACACAGCAAATGCCACATACGCAACTAAAACTTGAACCAACTGTAGTCTTAACAAGGCTTATACCCAAAAATACAGAGCAGGTTTTTAACAGTCACAGCACGAAAAACAACCAGTCTGCCTCAGATGTATAATTTGGTTTCCCCGGTGAGTAAAAAAGCCTTGGAGGCTAGTGCATACGCAGCAGTCATGTTTGTTAAGATACATGGCTTGAGCCAACCTTTTTTCTCAAGCACCAGAAAAAACAGTAAATCACCAGCAAAGAAAATAAATATATACTTATTATGTTCTGCACACTGCATATATTCACCTCCTTAACATATTGCACAGGCACAGTGCAAATGTGCAGCGCTGCACTCAGGCAAAAACATGCCATGAAAAATGACAGTAGGGAGGGGTAACTGTGGACCTGGAATATAATAGTGTGGTGGAGAGGAGGAAAAATAATCATAACTAGTTGTGGGGGAAGAAGGGCAATAGGAGGAGCAAGAGGAAGATGAGTCTGTGCCCTGTAGCAGGGAAATGGAGCTCCCCTGCTCTATTGCTGACTGCCTGATACCCCAACAACGCTGCACAAGAGCTCTCTTCAGCCGCCAGGAGCTAACCAGCACATGTATTCCAGAAATATATTATTATATGATATCTCATTGCCACAGGAGACAGACAAATGTTGTAATACTGGACTATGTTTTTTAAATCAGACACTGAGGTTACTAATTACAATTTAACACTGGAAAACACATTTAGAAAAAATACAATTTATCTAGCAAATGTCAGCAATGATGCAGATATTCCAGCTGAATTCCTTTCTTTATATAATTCTGATGAGAGCTAAAATCAGCCTGCAGTCCCTTTAATGGCCATTAGGTGTCTCTCTTTCACTTCGCATAGCTGAAGTTCCCTCTCACCGACTGGAGCGCTGCTGATCCTGAACTCCCATCTACACATAATATATACACCATCATTTGAAAATGGCAGCTTTTTGAAAATTCACCTTGATTATCAGACATTAAAAGTGACTTCTCCAGAGCTGAGTGTCTGGCTAGGGGGATGGCTGCAGACAGCAGAACAATGCAGCAGGCTTGGTATTAATGCCTGGCTGGGGTGTGCAGGGAGGAGAGAGGAGTCAGCCCTTTGTTCTCTCTACAGCCAATTATTTTTTACGTGTGCCTCTTTTCACAACAACAAGAGAGAATTTAATTTTAATGCACTCTCTGGGAAAAAGCTGGAAAAATACATATACGGTATTCTTAAAGAATGATGGGGACTAGCATCATCAGTTAGGAATTAAGTATATATGCACACATCACTGTATGAGGCATAGACAGATGACAGGGACAACAAGAACGACTTCAACGCAAACACACACAGCAGTATGAATCTCCTCATGCAAAAATTTTAAAACGCATGCTGTCTCACTCTCAAACCCCAAACCTATGCAAAAAAAAAAAAAAAAAAAAAAAAAAAAAAAAGCAACATCATCCAGCCCTGCACTTAAGAAGCAAAACATGAAGAAAGACACCAAAATAAAAATACCATTATTTCATTACACAGCATTATGAGTGCAGTGGTGGGGTGCATTTTAACATGTGCATACCCAGGACATGATGATAAGAAAGCACACTGTAAAAATAGCGAGGATTCTTGATCAAATGACATGGAAAATAAAAACCCAGGCTCTTTTGGTAGGTATGTGGCCAAATATTTTTCTAATTGGACAGGCACTTTATCTTGCTGTCAGAGAAGTAGTAAAAAGCAGTGCTGCTCCCAGAAGGAGAGGTGCACCGCTTGCTGGCCTTTTATTAGTGCTGGAGCTCTGATATATGCCTCTGCTCTAGGCTTTCATCAGGAACCTGCACACACATGAATGCATGCACGCACGCACACATGCACACTAATCCAACAATTCAGCTGATGAACTTTCTAAATATTCCATGAGAGTAAACTTTAATATATATATATAATTTTTATTTCAATAATTAACATGAACTCATGATGATGCCAATAACTATTTATTAGGTTTATAGGTTAACACAGTGTTATCAAGTACAAAACTTTACATCAAAAAAGCATTCAAATCCAGAAACAACAATAAGACTAAATACAAACAGGGAGCCTAAAGTTGCAGTGTAACAACCTGTAAAACGATAAGTTACAACAGAATAAAACTACAAAACACGGCATGCACAATCTCCCAAGCACATACATGCCTATATGCACAAACTCTTACATCCAATATGCAGTTAATGCAAAGCTAGTTTTGCAGATGGGGCACTCAAATTTGACTGATCGAGACTGAGACACAGACAGTTAAAGAGAGACTGACAGACTGATGTCCAAATGCATGCACAAAAACACACGCAGTCAAACACCCACGCTCACACCAATACACAAGCTAAATTAAATTTCAGCTCTTTGGCAGACAACTAAATGCTTTTGTGTGGGACCTACTCTATGGTATAGCAAAGGCAATTCTCTGGAGATAGTGAAATTAAAGGGCAGAATCAAGCCTGTTCATGGTTCTCACTCTCTTCTCCTCTCAATCAAATCTTTTATTAGCAATCATTTGGTCCTAAAAGTCATGTTCTTTGGAGGCAGCCATGATGACAGGAGCAGCTGGACAGACAACACATCAGCTCATACCACTCCAATTATTTATACCTGGAGCTGGGAGTCCACAAGCAGCTCTAATTAACCGTGTTTCGAATGCGGGATGCTTACCCGCACATTATACCTCTGTCATGTCCACTCTTTCCATGTTGTCATAGAGAAATGCAGCTTGAATAACCCTCATAATTTCAATGTATTTGTTCATTTTTTCACTTAAGATAGCAGTTGATAGAGCATGATATAGCAGCTGACCATGCAGAATGTTTGCCATGTTGTAAGAAAGAGTCTAGAAAAAGAAAAAGACAGTCATCTGAGGAAAGAGTGAATACATAAATGAGACACTGTGATCTTATCAAAGGAAATAATGAAATGTAGTAATAACATGATACTGATAAACAAAAGACAACCATTTTTCACCCTTCATCATAAGGCTCCATACTCACTACGTCATCCTAGCATCCCATACTAAGGTTATTCTGCTTCAAAAAATGATGATTCTGATTCTGTTTGAAGCACTGTACCACCTGACTGAGACATGTTGAACTTTCAAGTTGGGGAGAAGATTCCAGCAACACCTTAAGAACAACTTTATTCTTTATTCAAATTTCAGCTTCTGGCACACCTTCACCTACTGGCAAGGTGCCTGGAGTAGTGAAGCAATCCTTGCAGAGAAGACTCTACCAACATTTCTTCTCCCCAAGGATTGTGTCAGTCCTCCACACCCCTTGCCAGTAGGTGAAGTTGTGCCAGTACCTGAAATTTGAACTTTCAAGATGGACAGTTCTGTGTGCAGTTGCTGGATCCTCTCCTCAGTCTGACAGAAAAAGAAATGAGAGTTCAGAGGAATCAGTAAGATGTTCAATGTCTCCCATTGATGTGAGAGAAGTCAGTATAATGGGTGAAATGGGAGTGAGCATGTGGTACATTAAAACAAAGCAGAGACAGCCAGGGATTGTATTTAGTTTGGAAAACATCTCAGAGAATGTTTATGCAGTGAGAATGTTGACATGCATGCTTATTTGTGTATGTGCACATACTGTATACATGCTGGCCTCCTCCATACTCTTGTATATTGTATCACTGAGGGATCTCTTTCCACCCTGCAACCCCCACCCATCTCTCCTCTCCTCTCCTCTCCTCTCCTCTCCGGTATCTGGAAGCAGTAATCTGTTTCTGAGCCAGCGCTGCTGGGATTAGGCAGTGACTGAAGATAGGATATGTGTGTCATTAAAGCAGAGAGCACAGCGTTGCAGAAGGAGAGAGACAAAGTCAACAAAGGTGACATATAAATACCACATATACATGTGCCCACACATACTCATGCACAAAAATTAAACACAAGGTCTATGCCTGCAATCCTATTCATATGGCAATGCACCATAACACACACACACACACACACACACACACAATACTCTTCTTTCACATATGCAACTTATTAAATCTTCAGTCTAAAAGAACAATGTAGTGTTGCTGTAATGAGGATGCTGAACATGGTTCTTACATTTTCTCTATTTTTGTAATTGTCAACCTGACATTTTACGTGGCATTTTAGCTTGATTTTTACCTCATTATTTATGAATCGTTACGACTTTATGCACTTTTAAAATTATTTTGGAGTGGATGTAGAACTGATGTGGTATGTGTTTTGTGTTCATCTATATTGTTTATAGTTTTTCTGGTGAGTGGTACTGCACCAAATTCCAATCAGCCTTGGTTAAAATGGCAATAAAGTACTGAATTGAATTTAAACAATCAAAGGTATTCAAAGATATTAAATACAGCAGTATGAAACTGCAAATACTCAAATTTGACAAGCTGGAACAAGCATATCTGATATTTTTACTTGCTAACTAAAACAATTTGAGTCTTAAACTGTTGTTGATTAAGTGTATGTGTATTGATTAATCAATTAGTCCATTACTGGTTTAAACATGAGAACGAGACTAGAGTCAATTTAATTTCTCAAAATTATTTTTATATAGCACAATATTTGATAATATTACTGATGCTGTCAGATTGAGGTTTTTCATCCAAGTATTAAATCCTTATATTATTGATTCTGCATGTTGAGCCAATTCATACAACCCACGTACACATTCTGTCTCTGACAACCACTTCACAAAACATACTACTAGAGTGGTAAATATTTAGAACTGTTTTTCCTACCTTCCAGACTGCCCTTGATTTCAGTTCATTCTAGTGCGCCATTAAATTCAACTTGTAGAAATTTGAAATATGCTTGACATAAGTAATCCATCACAGCGAACACGATGTCAATAAAAATATTTGTTGAAATAACTTTATTTAACCATTCCAACATGGAGCTGCATGGAAGAAAATGTATGTCTCTGCCAGGGATTACAGTCCCAGGAGAAGATAGATTTCACTTAGAAAGTAAAGACAACCGTCCCTTCTACATTTGGGCATACATGTTAGAAGGTGAAACATTGATTTTTTTTTTTTTTTTTTTTTTTTTTTTAAGGTTAGTATATCACCTGGACATTTGAGTTAGAAAGATTAGCAGATTTGGCAAAATAACAGAAAAACTAAAATAAGGTTATATGTTTTGGAAAATAGTTGACAGTAACATAACCTGTATGGGGGGGTAGTATTTATTGGGCTTAAACATGCAATATCACTGGTGTGGTCCTTTTAACATTATCTTAGATTACCAGCATTCATTCCCTGTGACTTTGTCTCTAAGTAGCTGAGCACACAAGGTATCAGGACAAACAGTGATTCTCTCATCATCCTCTTGACATCCTGAGACCTAGCCTGTCTGCTGTATAACCTGGGCAGAACCCCGAACCAGCTGACCATTAAACCTTTACATCTGTGCTGCACCTGGGTGCTTTCTGTACTCTTTGCTGCACTCTCTAGAGTCTGCTATCAACCACTACACCTGATAGGTTGATATAGACAAACATATATGTATACTATGCTTGGACCACTCTTATTCACCATCTACCTCCTTCCCCTTGGACACATTCTTCACCACTATAAAATACATTTTCACTGATATGCTGACGACACCCAACTGTACATCTCCACCAAACCCAACTCCTCCCTTCCCCCATTTACCCTCACCAGCTGTCTCCAGGACATCAACATCTGGATGTCAAACAACTTTCTCAAGCTCAATGGTAATAAAAGTGAGGTTCTCCTCATTGGTTCAATGTCCACACTCTCCAAAACCTCTGTTCTCACGATTCCCATTGATAACTGTCAGGTCCACATTTCCTCCCAAATAAAAAGCCTCGGTGTTACATTTGACAGTACACTTTCCTTCAGTTCCCACATCAACAATATCACATGTACGGCCTTTTTCCACTTACTCAACATCGCCAGACTCCGCCCATCCCTCTCTCAGCATAGCTCTGAAGTTCTTATCCATGCATTGGTAACATCTCCCATTGATTACTGTAACGCCGTCCTCTCTGGTATCCCAGACAAACTTCTCCACCGGCTTCAAATTATCCAAAACTCTGTGCAAGGATCATCTCCTGCACCAAGTCCTCTGATCACATCACACCCATCCTCATCCAGCTTCACTGGCTTCCTGTTCACCAACGGATACACTACAAAATTCTACTGCTGACCTTCAAAGACCTCCATAACCTGGCCCCTCCATACCTTTCAGAACTGCTCCATCCCTACACCCCCTCCCAGTCTCTANCCTCCATAACCTGGCCCCTCCATACCTTTCAGAACTGCTCCATCCCTACACCCCCTCCCAGTCTCTATGATCCTCCTCTGCCGCTCTGCTGTCTGTTCCACCCTTCAGACTCAGCACCATGGGTGCCAGAGCTTTCAGCTGCTCTGCACCCAGACTCTGGAACTCACTTCCACTACACATCCGTCAGCTGGACTCCATCATACACTTCAAATCACAGATTAAAACACATCTGTTTAAATTGGCCTACTCCTTGTAATTATATTAATCATGGCATTCAATCCATATTGTATCTATCCATACTGCATACTTTTATTTTAACTCTGACTTGATGGTGTTTTAACTACATGTTTTGTGAGTGTTTATGTATTTGAGTCCTTTTTAATTTCATGCTGTTTTATTCTTTCTGATGTATTGTACGGTGGTGTCCTTGAGTGGTTTGAAAGGTGCCATCAAATAAAATTTATTATTATTATTATTATTATTATTATTATTATTATTATACTACAGCCCCCAGTCAGTCTAAAGTTTCTCTACCACCATAACCAAGAAGCCAAGTAAATAGTTTAAAAGTTCACATTCCAGTTTTTTGCTGAATGTCTTTCATTAGTTTTTTTGACAGCAACATTAGCCAATAGCCAATTCAAAAAAGATTGTCAAAATTTAAAAATAAATATTGATATTACAATATTATGACATTAAAAACATTTTCAGTTGCAGAATGTCACAAACATCTCCAGAACAAAAACTGCAATCGCAAGATCTTGGTCCGTGTACTGAGTATGGGCAGCCTTATGTCCATGACTGTGGTAAATGTATGACATAGTATGGAACCATGTTGGTCAGAATGTGTTTTGTGTTGGTGAATTGCACAAGGCTAACCTGAGCTCTCAAATCTTGTTTATATTCCATGAATACATCATTCACCGTTTCCATCTGCATGACTTGGCTGCAGGTAGTAGCTGAAGAAGACAAGACACAAACAGAAGGAATCAAGAGATGTCATCCTACCGTGGCACATTACAATACCATGACAATTAATTATCACATCTCACACATACAGTTACAAAACCTGACTACAAGCCTTTAACATTTGAGTTTTTCACATTGTGCAATAGGGCTGGGTGATAATTTACTATCTCTTGACACATCTCTGTGTAACTAGATTGTGAAAACAAATTAAAAATCAAAATATTGTGATTCGCTATTTTCATGTGTAAACTGTTGATGTGTTGGCCTATAAAGCTCTTTGAGACATTGTATGATATTGGGGTATACAAATGACCTTGACTTTACTTGAAATTAATGAAAACTAAACTTCATTGTAATTTAAATACTTGAGAACATAATTTCTTTTGAAAATAACAGGAATATGTTGAAGAAATTGAAAAAAACTAGGTAAAAACGTTGACTCAGCTAAAATTCAACTTTTTAATCATGAGATTTTAAACAGTTTATAGTACATTTTTAGTACATATACTGTATAAAGAGGTAATATTCTAATAATATATAATACACATACACTACTCTTCACCCAGAAATTTTTATGTTTTAGATAGATCCCAGAGTTGTCTTTTCACTGTTGCAGATGACACTGGTATTTGGATGTACAATTCAAGGAAGCAACCAGCTGAGTACCGGTAAGGCGTGTGTATCTCAAATACAGACTTTGATGTACTTATTCTCTTGAGCACTTGTACATCTGGGCCACTACGGCTGTAGTGCAGTTTTATATGAAGAATTAATTATAAATCAGTCATTTCCAGCAGTAATAGCCTTTTTCAACATTGCTGATGTCTTGGCTACATATTTACATTAATTTAATATCACGCTGGAGAATAAAAGTATCAATTTCTATCTAAAACATAAAACTTTCTGGGTGATTCCAAACTTTTGAATGCTAGTTTATATAATTTATAATTGCAGTATTAATTTTGTCCATAACACTCACTCCTATCATTTTGTGTTTCAAGTAATACTTAGGGTGACAATACAGAGAGAAAGAGGAAGAAAACTGACAAACATGCAGTGCAATCATGCAGTAAGCTTCCTTTTGCTGATAGCATGCTGTTAGCTAACAGACTTAATTTTTGTAAAAAGAAAAAAAAGCAATAGAACTATGGTGGGAAATCATGATGCAAGAACTGTGTGGTTGTGTTTCTCAGCAACCATAACTGTGATGTCATCTCCTATTTGATCATTTGTAAATGTGGCTGTTTGGTATAATCATCTCATCTTTGAAGCTGTTCAATTATTCAAGACAGAGAGATAAAACCAGCATTCTGCAGCCAAGAAGGCTGCAGTGGCCATATTTGGAGGATGTCGTAGCATACAAAAATTATGTTTTACTGCTCCCAGTAAAACAGCCAATTAAAAGAGCTAACAGTAGTAAAAAGGAAATATATGTTTGGAGTAGCAAGTCTAACTTTGAATATAACACAGGTATGACTTACATGAGGCAAACTTTTGGTCTTTAATGCGGGAGCGTACTATAAAAATGGAAAAAAAGAAATAATGAGTAACATTGCATCAGCAGTCCTAATTAGTCTGATTGGAGCATCCCTATTAGACAGCAAATTTTAGATTTTTTTTTAATGTATGTACTGTATGTTTATGTGAATGCTGAAAAGATTGGTCAAGTAATCAATAACTAATCCTACAGAAATTAATCAGTCATTCTATTAATCAGTTAATCCAGTGGCAGTAACCAAACTGTCAGGTCTAATGAGACACTTCTATTGAAGCTATAAGCTCAGCCATCTGGTCAGATGACTGAGCATACTGTAGGTTACAACCACGTCCTCACTCTGTGTATGGTTGTGTGTTTTACTAAAACATTAGCACGGCACAGAATAAGCTCTGCTGTCCACCTAGCATCCATGACTGAGTGGGTAACCACTACTTACATCCAAGTGGCTACAGTGAAATTTTCTCAACAAATTAAACATAGATTTACTGCAAAGAAAGGATAGTTGCAGCCTCAGTGTGTATACTACTTTCCAGAAAACATGATTTCTAAGTTTGTAATTATTGCATAAAGGGCACAAGAGCTTTGAAGACATTCTTTACATGTATGCATTACTGATATTGAATCACTACTGCAGAGTCATAATAAAGATCCCCACCTTCATCCCCAAACCTGGGTAATACTGCTGTAATAGAGTGTGTGTAAAGTTTAGTGGGAAAGCATCAAAGCATTATTTTAAATTACATTTAAAATAATGAAATGGTGGCACATGCATAGCGTGAGGCCTAGCATCTCCTAAGACTTTGCAATATAGTGGTTCTTTGCTCACTAGTTTTGAGTTTGTACACACAGTACTGACTTGCTTCATACTTCATATAGTTGACAAGTAATGCTTGAGATTTACATGTAGAGTCAGTAACCAGTCTTGTATATATGCACTTTTGCTACTATTTGCAATCTGCACAAATGCAACCTGTTTCGTTGTCATGGTGTTTGTATTGTGTGTAATGACAATAACACTGGATCTAATCTAATCTAATCTAATCTAATCTAATCTNTGTTTGTATTGTGTGTAATGACAATAACACTGGATCTAATCTAATCTAATCTAATCTAATCTAATCTTTACAAATTGAGGGAGATCCTGCATTCATTTGTAATGTATAAAAATTCGGAGCTGTAAGAGCCTGTAATGAGAAAGAGTTGGTGAAAAGTGGGTGAAAAGGGATGGGGGACTCTTAAGGTTGGTGAGTGGAAGCCAGGCAGGCAAAAGAAAACAAGTAGAGGCAGTGTCTAAGGCATCATTGTGAGTGTTCCAGTCAACAATACTGAGAGTGCTACTAAGATGACACCTCAGGCTCTGACTGAGCACCAAAAACAGAGTCTGCCCAGAAGCTCAGCAACAGGTGACACCAACAAGCAATCAGTACAGTCAGTGATTCAGATTGGTCAGTGTTTTTTTCTCTAGGGAAAGAGGTAAGCAGCATTTGTACTCTGTATGTCTAAAACCTCAGTCATCAATCATTAGAAGTCAAACATGGGTTTGTTTTACCTGTTAATCTAACGAACTACCTGTTTGTCAAACAGACCATGTTTTGTCTGTAGACTCCACTGCCTGTGCAAGAGGAACATGTACAATATTCATCATTTTACTGTGGTTTCAAATGCTGCATTAGTCTATGTCACAGCAATGTAGCATGAGTCAACCACATGTAACAATTTGCAAAATACACATTAGCACAGTAGTTATGGACAGACATAGAGTTGGCTTAAATTTGCTCCACACAATTCTGATCTGCTCAAAGTGCACTGATAGGGATGGACACATGAAGCATGATGAGTTTGAGTGAGTCTCAGTCCAAGGCCTACTGAAAAGACCTGGGCCTAGTAGTGAAGCACAATACCTGACTCTGGAGCTCCTGGGCCTGCTGGCTCTGGCTCTGAAGCTGCTTTTGGTATTGCTGCTGCGTGTGACTGTGTATCCTCTGCAGTTCCAGTCGGTTCTCCTGTAGTTCAGTCTGCAACTGAGAGATCCTTAGCTCCTGGATGTCCAGCTATTGAACCACAAAAGGAGGCAGGGCGGTAGAGGAGGAGAAAAATCAATCCACTACACAGAGGCCATTCTCTGCGCAGCCAGCCTGTTTACTGTGTGGTTAAAGCTAGGATGCACCATGGCTCCCATTTCTCCTGAGCAGATAGTAGGAGATAAAGCCACCCAGAGCCCAGATCCCCCAAGAACAGGCCTGATATCTACCCGAGGGAACTGAAGATAAAGCTGAAGATCTCAACAAAGAAATTAAGCAAATACAAAATATTTGTACAAATCATATCATTACAAAAATTACAATACACTTATTGATTGCTAGACAGGATCCTATTTTAATTCTAAAAATACCAGATGTTATTAGTAATTAATAAATAATGTCTAAAACATCCAAATAGGAACAAATAATAATGTCTACTCCTCAAAAAGCAAAAGCAATTTAAATTTGATATATCATAGTTCATATTTATAACAAGGATATTAAACGCAATACTTTACAAAGCCTTAACAATTCTACAACAAATTAGAATAAACAATGCATCAAAAATCAAAGAGAATTACCAAAGAAAAAGTATGAACAATTAACATTTAAATAGAAGATGTAAGATTATACCAATATATAATTAACAATACTAAGACTCTTAATTTCTGAATTTCTACAGTAAAAATACATGCATTTGAGCAGGTCCCAACAGCTACACAGTTCATGGTAAGACAAACTGTTCCTGTAAGTGTGACCACAACAATTGCCTGACCAGTAAGACAAAAAATAAACAAACCACTAATTAATATACAACCTTGCTCTGCTAAATCACATGAGAGGAAGGGCTTAAAGGGGGAGAGAGGGAGAGGGGAAGAGAGAGAGGGGGGANGGGGGGGGATTAGGAGACAGCAAGAGGAAGACAAACAAACCCAGCTTCTGGTCCACTTGGACAGGGGCTTTCATCCAGTATGCTTGCTGCTGCTGCTGCTGCAGTGTCCTCATTGCAGAGAGAACAATAACCAGAAAATATGGAGAACCAAACAAGAGCCTACAGCTAATGACTAACTTCACATCTACATACAGGCTGACAGCTATTCCATACAGTCCACATAAAGAATAAAAAAAAACAAAACAAAACATTTTTTCCATTTCTACTCTGTTGAAAGCAATGTTGCCATGTCCATTTCCAGTTCTGCCTTCCAAAATAAGTCACACGAAGGAGCCTGATGATTATTCCTGAATTAAAAATACAGATTATGCAGAAATCCACTTCACGGAATCGCTTAAAATGTGTCTCATCCGTTAGCACTCTCTTTCTGTGTGCGATCCACACCGATAACCCTGGTCTTGCTTTCTTTCTCTCACAATCGCTCCCTCTCTCTCTATTCTCCCCTCCTAAACTGATCAATACTTCATTTAAATCATGACATTAGCACACTTGTACTGGAAAAAGAGATTGAGCAAATACAAATGAGCATCTTATGTTAAATGACATAGTACTAGATGGTTTATGTCGGAGGTTCTGAAGATTTCTTGACATTAAAATGTGAAAAAGAAAGGCAGAAGTATATGTAAGTGTGCGGGGGCTGTACCGCTGTTTTGATTTTAGCTCCTGAGCCTCACAGTGATCAATAGCGCATTTAAATCCTGGCTGTGGAGAGCTATCACAATATCTCGTCTCATCAGAAAAAAGCAAACATGCTATCCTAATTATCATCTCAAATGACTAGCGTCGATGGGACACAAGTCGGATGCTGATAGAGGCATATTTCATATTTATTCAGCAGAATTTTTACATTAGCACCTGAGCGAATAATTGGCTAATATATATGCACACTCACACTTTTATCTATTCACATAATTCACAATGAACTCAATCAATACCACCCTCTCCATACTCTTCTCCACGCTCATAAAGTATGCCCACATTAGATCATATTATAAGCTGTTGTGAAAACCTCGAATGAGACTGGCTAATTTCCTGGCACTCACTGAACTTGCAAGCGAGAGTAACTGGCTAATCTTCCTGTTCGTCATTAAACCCGGATATTTACCTGAGCATCTGGGAGTCACGGGCCTGACGAGAGAGCGAGACATCTAGCTGGAGTCTCTGGATGGTCTCATCCCACTGAGATAACAAGAGAGAAGCTGATCAGGTCAGGTTTTCAACATTCCAAAGAAGGGAACACAGGCGAGAACAGGAGAAAGGAGAGAAGAGGAGAGAGGGGCAGACCGTAAGCCCAATGCTATAGGCTGGAAGTGGTGGAAAGAGAACCAAAGTCGATCACTCGGGGGAACATGCACTTACATATAGTCTGGCGCCAATGTCGACCAATGAGCAATTAGGCAGACAAGACTAAAGTTATTGATCGGGGGTTCAGGCTTTTTTCTCAGGGCTAACTAGCCTGCCTGAGGTTGTGTGATGGCTGCTACAGCTGTGGACTGCAAGACACGGAAAGGCAGCGTAAGAGGAAGTGGGAGAAAGGACAGGGCAGGTCTTTCTCTCCCCAGGCCTTGAGCTCTCAAGTTGGTTACTGGACACTATCATTTAGACTGCTATTGATCCTCAGGCTTAGTAAGCCTTCATACCAAGCAGACACAGAAAGAAAGACACTTAGGAGACTGCAGACAACAAATTAAAGTTATTAAGATGGGCAAACAGCTACTGTCATTGATGCTTTACCCAGACACAAGCCTTTTGTCTCAAATTACAGGATAATAGAAGAAATTCATGTCCTGGAACAGCTTGATTTTTTTGCAGTTTGCAAATATTTAAGCAGGTTATAAAAAACATAATCTACAGATTCGGTAATGAATTTATTGACATTTGTAGATATAAGGATGGATTTTGGCCACATATGGATGACATTGAAATACTGTACATAATTGTGCTGGCCAGTATATGCCATATCCTACAGAAACATTTATAACATTAGAATAGGATGGCATGGTACAAAGAATGGAATTGAGCACAGTAGATAAAGCTAAGCTAAGCCAAAACAATGGTTTATAATGTAAAACCTTTACATTTGTTTCTAATTTGTTGTGCTAAATATTAAACACTTTTTTATGCTAAACTTCCTGTCTAGGTTATATGAAACAAAATGTGCAGTTTAATTTTGCTATACTTCCTGGCAAAAAACACAACCCAGAAAATGAAACTTTAGACATTACCAAACTCTTGATGATGTCTTTTCAAGATAATGTGACATGTATGCAATATGCCACACACTTTATGCATTTATAAAATCACTTCAGTGGAAACACTTCACTGCACTCCATTGTTCTGTCGAGGCTAGTTTATAATTCATCTGGTATTAATACAGCTAAATTGGTTTATTTTAATTGCTTAGTGGACTTCTGCACTCCAGGATTCGCTTGTCAATGCTGAGCTAAACTGGGCTGTATTAGCATCAGCTAGGTTAGCCACATAACACTAATGAGACACAGTATTTGTGTATTTTTGAGAAATAAGATGAGTATTTTCTTAATTTTTTTTATCTTTACTTTATAACCCAAGTCACTGGCTCATCTTCCCCTACCACTGCATTATCTTCTGTATAGATTATTTGATGCACTCCAAGCTAATCATCACCGTCAGTGGTTTGAAGGTGTAGCTTTACAGGTGAGTTTCTCTTCTTCTGATCAAATTCCAGCAGACTAAGCACTGACATATGGCATCGTGCTGCCTCCTGCAGTCGATACAACATGTTAAATTATGAAAGGAACTTTGATGAATTATAAGAACAATTGATTTGAGCACCAGTCACTTCAAGTGCAGCCAAACTATCAAAACAAACAAATCATCAGAACTCTAATCAACAGCACTAATCATCATTTAAACCTTAGGAAATTTAGGAGTATTAAGTGCAAAACAGATTTTCTACTTCCTTTATTACTAGTTTAATCGCTAGTGCAACAGCACTTGTAACTCAAAAGACTGAAGCTGTTTTGAAGAGAAAATCTAACTAAAACCCTATTTATGTGTTTTATAATCATATATTCTAGATGTTCCCACCATTTTTATCTACTGCTGGTGTATCCCTGCATCGCTAAGGACATTCTTTCAATACAAAATCATTGAGTTCTGTGTTCATAGGAGCCAACTGGGAGTAGTCAGAAGACACATAGAGCTGCTGTTTCAAACATGAAACTATTCCAGCCTTTGGTTACATTCATATTACTTGCTGTAATCTTCTATTTTTTCAGCAAATGGATATACAACAGCTATGTTTAATATAAGCAGGATGCGTATATTATGTACAGAGAATGTTCTGTACATAAATGTCAAAATAAGAAAATGAATGAACAAACAATCATATGCAAAGGCAACGTTCCCCCATTTTCTGTGGCTTGTGTGCCTTTATATACAGTCCTTTCAGTGTTCTGAAAATCAATCCTGACATTTCAAAGGAGAGAGACATGATAATGAAAGCACAGATAAAAAAAAAAATCCCTCTCTGAGGTGATTGCTCCTTCCTCACAGCTTTCTATGCCTCCATCAGAAGGACACCTTTAATATTTGGACTTTTGACGTCACTCTAGGCTAAATCCCTAGCAACCACCATAGCAACATACTCTGCGTTCAACGTGAAATGCATAGTAAGCTCCCTCCTGCCACCAGCCAGAGAAAAAAAAAGAGGAAAAGAAAACAGAAGAAAGACAGATAGCTTGAAAGACCAGTAGGAAGTCAGACAGACACATAAATGCACAAATCAGTAATCACACATGAATCTCTGCATCATATCTGCCAAACAAGTCAGAGTGCAAACTGAGACATACATTTGAGACAAAGTACATATAGTGCACTCAGAGAACCTTAAAATGGTGGATATTCTACCAAATATGAGGCAGGAATACACAGCTATTATGTATTTTTTAGGTTCCCCTGTTGTACTGCCTCTTTCAAAATGAAAAAGAACAAAACATATTCATCTCATCTGGGCAGACACTGAAATAATGTATTTTTATATGTATAACCATGCACTTGTGCAAGCCATGTGCATGTTCATTTCTGTACACCTGCTAATACTGTCAGAATCTTGTTAGAGGAAGATTGTGTTTGACTTGAATTGCACAGGTGTCGAGAACAACTGTGCCTTTATAGTGATTTTCTGTAAGTGAGGATCCATTAAGTCACCTTTTCCTTCTAAAAACTGACATACCCTCACATGCGTTGTTTTAGTCTGGAGAATGGTGGTCAATAAATAAATGGAACATGCCCACTGCCTGGCAAAGACTGGGATGGGAGGCTGAGTGGGAGACTTTATTTCAGCTCAAAGATGAAGGAAGGATTTTTCCATCAGTTTTCCTTAGTCAAAACCTAAACCAGTCCTAAGCCATTCTAAACTGTCCGCCTCTACATCTGCATCTCTTTCTTGCTGTGTCCTGGTTTATTGTTCCATTATTGCATGACTATTGACAAAACAATATGTATATAATTTACTGCTTACAAACTTGCGCAAAATTGCAACAAATAAGTGTATAAATACAACAATATGTACACTTTTGTCGATTGATTTGATGTACATTTGAAATTTTTACCTAAAAATACCTGTGGAAAACGTTGCAAACCTAGTTAATTTAACCAAAGTTACCTGGCAGCACTACGCTTAGAACTTCTGGCTCTGGCATAAAAAGAAGTGCTCCATTGAAAATTTTAATGTACTTACAATAAAAAAATGTATGTAAACCTACTAAAATCCTTTGCTAAGACTCATATGCTCTCACATACAGTACTTTATGTGAATCAGGAATATTAAATACTATATCATCAGGGAGCAATGTGAGGGCCAAAACATGAATCGTCCCTAGTCTGCATCAGAACATCTTAAAAACTACTTCAAATTTCACTCAACACTGTAAACAAAGATGGCAACATCATGGAGATCAGCATTTTTACTTACAAAGACGAAAGAAACAGAAGCAGGCAATGGCTGGCAACGGACAGGGTAAGTGAGGCCAATAAATGAATCCAGCTGTGCTCAATCAGCTTCTCCTCAAAACTTTCAGCCAGTTTTTCTGGGTATCAGTTGCTGTGCAGCAGACATGACAGAGGTTGATATTTCTGCCCCTATAATTTTTATAGGTATTGCACTGCTTTAAGGCTAGAGGATGTGCAGGACCAACACTTCAAACAAACATGAGATGTGTGTGTCAGCCATCTTGCATGTGTATGCGTAGTTAACATCATGTATAACCTTGGTCTAAGTAAACAACTCCAGGCTGTGTGGAACTTTTGGCATTTTCTCAGCCTTTAAAAAGGTGTCCCTTTAAAACAATGTGAAAAGATAAACCCAGGCCCATCTGTGAGTATTTATTGCTAGTCAGGGCAAAAACACACTCACTTAGGTGCTCTGAGTAGCTATTAAATGAGTCTGGAGGTGACCTCTGCTTTTAAGTGGCCATGTCTCTGACAGCCAAAGCTGCAGAGACTGTTCTAAATGGATTTCCGAAAGTTTAATTCAGGAAAATAAAAATGGAGGGTAAGTCAGAGGTAAGACAGAAAGCTGTGTTTCAATCACACCCCGGGTTACTTAAAGGATTCCAAATTCCTGCTCTTCCTCTATGGAGGAATGGATAAAAATTTGGAAGCACATTTTCAAACATGTTTTACAGCTATGCTGGTCATTATATTCAATGATTTTTCTCTAACAGATAAGTAAGAATATGTATAGGTATAAACATATTCATTTTAAACATAACTAATTTAATATTTAAAGGTTAGAGAAGAAAGCTTGAGACCCTCAGGTCAATAGTTTGATCATCATCAGTTTAATCCATC
Source organism: Lucifuga dentata (assembly GCA_014773175.1). Classification (NCBI taxonomy): domain Eukaryota; kingdom Metazoa; phylum Chordata; class Actinopteri; order Ophidiiformes; family Bythitidae; genus Lucifuga; species Lucifuga dentata. Next base: position 103,574 of record VXCM01000159.1, read on the forward strand.
AGGGATGCCAAGAGAAACTACAGGGACAAAGTGGAGTCCAACTACTACAACTCTGACCCCAGACGCATGTGGAGTGGACTACGCTGCATCACTGACTACAAAGGGAAGACCAGGAACATTGTCCTATCCCCCGCATCACTCCCGGACGACCTCAACACCTTTTACGCTCGGTTTGATGAGGACAACACAGCACCCGCTATGAGACCATATGTGGGTGAGGGGGCCGACACACTAACCCTGGAAATGGCCAATGTGAGGCGAACTTTTAAAAAGGTCAACCTCTGCAAAGCCCCAGGGCCAGACGGTATCCCAGGCCGGGTTCTCAGGGTGTGTGCTGACCAACTGGCCGAGGTGTTCGCTAAAATCTTTAACCTCTCCCTCAGTCAGTCTGTGGTTCCCACTCCCTTTAAGGCATCCACCATCATTCCTGTCCCCAAGAAACCGGTGGTCTCCTGTTTAAATGACTACCGCCCTGTCGCACTGACATCAGTCATTATAAAGTGCTTCGAGCGAATAGTCAAAACCCACATCTGCTCCTTTCTTCCTGACACCTTGGACCCTCTCCAGTTTGCTTACAGGCCAAACAGGGCCACGGACGATGCCATCGCCCTGGCAACACACACTGCACTCACCCACCTGGACAAAGGGAATACATATGTGAGAATGCTCTTCATTGACTACAGCTCAGCATTTAACACTATTATTCCCTCTAAACTTGTCTCTAAGCTCATTGATTTTGGTCTGGAGACCTCCATCTGCAGCTGGATATTCGACTTCCTGATGGGCAGGCCCCAGGTGGTGAGAATCGGCAGCCACACTTCCTCCTCGCTGATCCTCAACACAGGCACACCTCAGGGCTGTGTGCTCAGCCCCCTGCTGTACTCCCTGTTCACCTACGACTGTGCTGCCAAGCACAGCTCAAACATCATCTTCAAGTATGCTGACGACACGACCATCCTGGGCCTCATCACGGACAACAATGAGACGGCCTACAGAGAGGAGGTTAAAGCACTTAACAGCTGGTGCCAGGACAATAACCTCTCTCTCAATGTCAGCAAAACTAAAGAGATGATTGTGGACTACAGGAGACAGCAGGGGGGGCAGACACTCCCTCTCTACATTGGTGATGCTGAAGTTGAAAGAGTCAGCAGCTTCAAGTTCCTTGGTGTGCACATCACCGAGGACCTCTCCTGGACACTTCATACAGACACAGTGACCAAGAAAGCTCACCAGCGGCTCTATTTCCTGAGAAGACTGAGGAAGTTTGGCATGAACACCAGCATCCTCACTAACTTCTACAGGTGCACCATCGAGAGCCTGCTGACGGGCTGCATCACTGTCTGGTATGGGAACTGTTCTGCCCAAAGCCGCAAATCACTACAGAAAGTGGTGAAGGCGGCACAGCACATCATCGGCAAACGTCTCCCGGCCATTCAGGACATTTTCCATCAGCGGTGCCTGCAGAAGGTACACAGCATCTTAAAGGACCACAGCCACCCAGCACACAGACTGTTCTCCTTGCTACCGTCTGGCAGACGATACAGGAGCATGGCTGCACGCACCACCAGACTCAACAACAGTTTTTACCACCAGGCCATCAGGCTCCTCAACTCATAACACTCATAACACACACACTACACATACATAACACGCATACTACACATACCTGTCATTACCCACTGTTTGCACTATTACTGTTTGCTGTTTACATAAAATTTGCACTATTGTCCTGACTGCTGCTACTTACCTCATTGAACATATTTCCCTGTATGTATATAAGAGTGTTATATTTCTTTCATATACTTTTTTTTTATCACATCTGTGCAATAACAATATACCACTTGTCACTTTATCCCTACATAACATCCCTTTACAAATGTATATAGTATTATATATTTTTCTTCGTGTATTTTTCTTTTTGCCATTTGCACAGTACAGTGTTATATTTTGTTTTAATACTTATCTGGTATTATCATTTTTCTATTATCGGTTTTCTTATTCTCAACCTTTTTTTTTTTCTTTTGTAGAAGTGCTCTTATTATTTTGTTCCTTTTTACTGCTGAGCTGACCCGTTTCTCTCATGAAACACATTTCATTGTACTGTTGACCCTGCGTTAACATACATATGACAAATAAATCTAAATCTAAATCTAATCTATTCCGGCAAGATAAATATAAGTGAGGAAGTAAAATAGCAGTGTTTTGTCTCTCCCTAATTAACACCACTGAAGTGCCCTTGAGCAAGGCACTTGACCCCCAGCAGCTACAGTTTAGCTTGTCAGAGGCCAGTAAATAAAAGTATGGTTATAACAGCCAGCTTCCAGATATGAATGTGTGTAACTGTATAACATTAAACGAGCACTGGAGCGTTACAAACATACACCTTGATATATAAAGGTGAAGAGAAAGAAAGTATTTTCACTGCAGTGAACAGATGCTGCAAATATAAAGTGCTACCTGCAGCACTGAATATACAATAAGCATATATAATAACCAGATAAAACATTTTGTAAGATTACTTAGAATATCTTACTGTAAATTCAGAAATTTGAAATTTTTGTTTTTCAAATAATTTTTAAATATATGTAAAATGCTTGGAGATTCATGATCTACTACTCAAAAAACGTGTATCGATGCAGGCGTGCTCAGCCACAAGTAGCAGTGGTTGGTAGCAGCTGAACTGTTACATTAATTTTGCGAGTGTATACACAATGTAGCTGGACTACTATGAGTCAATGGGATGAAAAAGCAATGTAAATTTAAATGAAAATCTGAAAATGTACATTACTAGAGCCTTAAGCCTTTGAAGTGACAAGGGCTGTAGTTCAGCAAAAGCTGAGGAAGGCTCAAAAGCAGGCCCAGAATCAGATAGTCTGTATTTGATCTTAAATGCAATTAATGAACCTCACAAAGGAGGATTATGCTGACAGGATTATTTTCAACAACAATGTTACACCCGCTGCCAATTACAAACACCAGCAGGACCTCAGCTCAGCAATCATTATGCTAACACTCACAGATGAACACTCTCTCTCTCTCTCCCCCTC